>WHPX01000330.1:0-210829 GCA_011057435.1 Actinia equina | reverse complement strand
GGTTCCGAATAATTAAAGGTGCTAGCTAATAGGGACATGATAAGGTGATAGCTAAATTGGGCTGGAAAGTCTTCGAATAGATGTTCAATTCATAAGCTTATTTTTATTTTTAAGTGCTTAAATGGCATTGCACCTGAGATTTTAATGGTTATTTTAATTATGTCTCACATGGCTATAATACTAGACAAAATGGTTTAAATATTATCATACCAAAAGTTAGGACTGAATCAGCCAAGAAAACGTTTTATTATTCTGGAGCTATTATTTACAATAGCCTACCTAGCTCTCTTAAAGAGATTAATTCTTTATATTATTTAAGTCTAATCTCAAAGATATTTTTAAATGTTTTAAGGAATTGTATAGATTTTTACTAACATTTTAGTATTGTACAGTATATATATATTTAATTATCTTATTATTTTGTTGATAATTTTTGTTGCCCCCAGGGCGCTCCTTGATAACAGCTGTTTGCTGACGAGCTTACCCTGGTAAAACATGTAATTATTATTATTATTATTATTAATAGATCATAACAATTACGTCCAGTTTGAAACAATAATAATGTTGTTTATGGGGTAATTCAACTTTCACAAGCAACAACAACAAATAAATAATATTTCTACACAATATAGTTAAAGCTAAAAGCTTATGGGGCCATGTATTCTCAATATACACTCCTTAATACATTCAAATGTTCCATAGACACTAACTCTCCACTTGCTTTTTTTTAACAGATCAAGATCAGCACATACCTGATGTTGAAGGGCAGGGACTAGGAGTATTAGATTCAGTACCAGCCACATTGGTAATCTCTGCCAGTCTGACTGACAGGGCCGATCCAAGATCTCCTGAAGTTGAACCTATGTAAAGACACTTGTACCTCACATGAATCCTCTAATCGACCTGCTTCTGACTCTTCCATTTCAATTTCCATAGCAATGTCACTGTTGCTACTGGCAGTGCTTAGTGTTTGTTTGGTCTCAGTCTCACTCTCTCTGGGACTACAGGGGGAGATTGGGCTAGACAATATACTAGAAGACACAGCCTCTGTTTTAAAGTAACCATCTTGACTGTTCTCATCGACTTTAGTTTTAGGGAATCTAAAGTTTCTGCTGGGGGAAGTTGAAGGTGTTTCTACAAGGGGTTCTTCAGCGATTGTTGTTACTGTCTTGGGTGTGGTAGGTGTTGAAGCACTGCTGCTAACTTCATCTGGTGATAAAGGTTCTGATGAACAGCTTGATGCACATACTCTTTTCTTCTTTAATCCTGATGGACCATTAGACCTGCGCTTGTAGCTTAGTCGCCTCTGACCACGTATCCCCCTGATTTGAGCTTTTCCTTCATCTGAAGACACTCTCAAAACAGGCCGATGTTCTTTTTGAGGCTGTTGCCTTTTCTTTTCTTTCTTTTCCATTTTTTCAATTTGTTTGACATAAGCTTCCAGTTTTCTTTCTTCTCTACTGAGTTTCTTTCTCCTATTCTCAGCTTCAGATCTCTCATGATTATTATCAAGGTCTGAATCACTGTCACCCTGGAATTTATAAATAATTTAAAAAAAATTGAGAATAAGGATAACAAAAGAATATCAATGTGCTCTTTCTGCCCTAGTTTCATCAAACCAAATACCTTATTTTCATTTTGTGGACTGTTAGTCCCATTTCCTCTCCCCAAATGAATATTCTATGATACAGTATCCCTGGCTGACTGACAGGCTGCCTACCTGAAAGCTGTTTTGTGAAGCCAGTGTTGCTCTTAGAGGAGAAGTAGTGAGAGGGTTGTGGCTTGAGTTACTACTGTCATCACATAGTTTATGACCATTATGCTCCATGATGCTATTTAACTCCTGACTTGGCACTTGGTGTTTTAAATTATACTTAGCAACAACACATGTGTCTTGTGCACAAGCACATGACAAAGAGCAGTTGTACTCCGCCAGGCTAAACGCAAATGGAATAGTTATTTCAGCTCCTTTTGGGAGTGGGTATAAAGAGAACAACACCAGATTAAGCTTTCCATTTTGAACAATGCAACGCACCTTAGAAAGATGGAAAAAAAAACAATTGTTAATTACATGTTCTTCTGAAAAGCTACTCTTTTTGCTAGAAGCTAAGGTAATTTGTAATATGTTGGATTTTTCAAGAAAAGTAGGTACCTCTGTATTAGGTGAACAAGATCTTCTGACAAACCTTGCATCATTACCCATCACACGTGCATCCACACACAGCTTCATGTGGTCTTGATGATCGTAAAACAGAACATAGGGATTATACCTGGTGTATAAACAAACTTTACGTTAATTAACGGCATGAGAGAATACTGCTAAGATGACATCACTATCGTCATGTTCATTGTGCAGGCCTTTCTACTAGTGACTAACAACACAAATGCAGTACAAAACATATTATTCTTCACCTTCTGAATACTGGGTTCTCTTCATCAAATTCATGTCTTAGCATCATTTTGCCATGATACTTTACAAGGAACTGATTTTTATGGAGATCTTCTGTTGTTACCAAACCCTGCAAGTTAAAATATGCAAGTTACACTCCCATTCCACTTTATTGTTATTTTTATTATTATTTAGTACCTTAGTATTTCTTTGCACTTCCACTATTTTACAGAACTGTTCTGTTCCCTCAGGTATTATAGCTTCTTGATTGTTCTACAATAAGAAAAACACATGCCTGTTAGCTACAACAACCCTAGAGAAAAGGAAAAGATAATAATCTAGTAGAACTGTACCTGTGGCAGTTTTGCCATATACTCCAAAATTTCCTGGCTGTATATACATTCTTTTACTTCAGTATAATACTCAGATTTGCTACAATTACTCTCCCATGGTCCATTTGTTTCCTCATCCACTATAAATTAACAACAACACCACATTTAAACAACTAAACTTCTGCTGGGCACTAGTTAATAAAAGTGATATGCAATAACAATTGTGTCAAGGCTGTGATAGTTTGGAATTTTACCATAATGTAAGTTTAATGTTAAAATATTACTATTAGTACTTTGGTATCTGTATATTACGATCATTATTGCTAAAGATGGTAACTAGCAAGGGAACATAATACTCAGTCAATAATTGACTGGCAATAAAATAGCAATCACACTGGTTTTCTTCTCATTAGTTCCAGAAAATATCCATATCCCACCCATGGAGGAAATGGAAATTCTGGAGGGGAGGGGGATTCAGAGAAAGAAAAACATTACAAAGTTTGTATGCAAGAAAACTGGAAGTTACTGGAATAGAGGGGTCCTATTACGAATTCCTGGAATATTTTCTGAAACTCAACAGTTTAAAATGGCAAGCCCAAATCAACATTTTCAATGTTTGTGATACACTTGCCTGGTAAAAAATCTGCAGATAGTCTTTGTTTCTGTCTCTGCATAACAAATAATAAAGAAATAAAGTCATGACAAACAAATGATTGAATAATAACATGAATGTAGTGTACCTTTGTCCTTTTCTGTTTCTTCTCCTTGTCTTTTTCTCCCTACAACATCATGATATGTTAATATCTCTAAGTATCAGATTGGCCTAATACACTATTTAGTAATAATAATAATAATAATAATAATAATAATAATAATGTCTTTATTAAAGAAATGATAAAATACATATCATTAACATGATCATAATCATAAAACTAAAAACTGATTAAAAGATTACTAATTACTAAAGATTATTCTATTTACAAATGAGTTTTTAAAACGTTGAGAATTAACTCTAAGTCTAATAAAATATGATTTCCTTAAATTATATTTGGACGTTTATATTTTAGGCGCTATGCTATGCAAAGGATGGTCACTACTAACCGATTTCTTATATAACCTTGTGTCAAATTTATTTAAAAGATCCTGAATGTAGGGTTACTAGAATTACACAGATTAGATTGAATTAGAATTTAGCAGTTGATTTTTGCAGAGGGAGGAAAACAGGAGAACGCGGAGAAAAACCCTTGAAGCACAGGAGAGAACCAACAAATTTAACAAACATACAAAGTCAAGTCTGTAAACTGAACGTGGGTTCTCCAGCCATGCTTTTTTTGAAGAGTATCTAGTAGCTAATTTTATGATTTACCTTTACTCTTGGTCCTGGATTTTTTCTTTTTTGATGGCTGACTTTAGCAGTTAAGGTTATTCTAGTTGGAGTGTTGGAAACTGCAGTGTATAATGTACCATCTGCATCCTCAGCACTCTCATCATCGTCATCGTCATCATCTAAATATCATCAAGTTAATATCTATTGAATGCCAGTCTTTTCGAGACACAGTCGTTTCGAGACAGGTCGTTTCGAGACACTAAGATACAAGTTCGAGACAGGCATATATATATCACGACTGTGTCTCGAAAAGACCGGATACCCATCTATTTATTCAAAGATGAGAGTATACATGGACCGCTTGGCACTAATGAAATAGTTGAAGATATAGAAGTAAGTTATAGTGCTTGGGAACAAGGTTATTCCGGGCGAAAGCCCTTGGAATTAAATTTGGAAAAATTAATTTCCGACCTCGCTGGGATTCGAACCCACGACCTTCGGAATTGTACTACCGATGCTCTTCCAGCTAAGCTAGAGGTCAGACTGAGAGCAGGCCGGGGTGAAATAGATGTTAGGTCGTGGTAATTATGATGCAAAGATGAGAGTATATATGGACCGCGTGGCAGTAATGAAATAGTTGAAGATATAGAAGTAAGTTATAGTGCTTGGGAACGAGGTATTATTTCTATTTATTCAATGCCCTAAAAGTCGGGTACAATATGGTATATCACAGGGACAAGGACAGTCTTACCACTCATTTCTTCTCTTTTTCTTGATTGGATAGCTTTAGCATGATCTCTATCTAGAACCCTGGGGGAAAAAACAGAATACCATCAAGCTATAAAGATGATAAATATTGAATATCAAATATATAAGAAATAAACGAATATAATAATTCTAACATATTCAATTGGATCTCTTCAAAAATATTAAGGTTGAGGAAGTGTTCTTGTATTTATAGAATATAATAAAAGTTGCAATGATTGTTGTTGACATACCTTGGATCACACTGTTCACATAAATAGTTTTCTGGTAAATTTTCAGAACTAATGCCCATGCACTCAATATGCTGCCAAACACTGTGGAAATTGACACAAAAACACAGTTACTTACTAAAGCATATTGCTATAACTTGCTTTATAAGTTACTACAGCAAAAAGAATCATTTGCACACTCCTTTTTTAAATAATCGTACTGCTTTTAGGGAATTCAGGGGAAATAAAATTTTACCACAGTTTTTATTGAAACCTGCTGCTGAACAAGACAACAGCTTAGACAGGAAAATCTGGCAATAGACTACTGTCAATCAAATAAACTGTTTAGTACCTTGACATACTCTGAATGATGGCAGTGACCATCACGTAGCAATGAAAATAGTAGTAAACAATATACTTCTAAAGCATTCTGCTACAAGTAGTAAGAACTGGTAGAGAAATGTTGGAAAGCACTGATGTTTTTACAAACAAAATTTTACATTTTTGGCATAGCAGAACCACTAAACATAAGGTGTAAGAGGAAACCAGTACTTTACCTGCATTTATCACAACATATCATGTAGCCATCATCATGATTAAATCCACTAAAAAAAGAAAGTAATAAGAATAAAAGTCAAATACAACAAGACATGTAAAATAAATATAGCATAGTACTAACCAGATACATCTTGTAATTGCATTGCCTTCATCGTCTTCATTGCCTGTATCTACATCATCTGGTGTTGGGCTACTAGAATCAGGTGGAGTCATAGGTGGGGGCTGTCCATAATTGTGGTCCTATAATAAAATAAACCATACTTTAAAGTTACTAGAAGATATAACTAGCTAAAAACTAGTGTGAGCTGCATGGTCAGTGTTTCTAATGGAACAGTAATGATAAAAAGGTAAATTATACACCGTGAAAAGAAAAAAAAATCTTAATGACGTTTCGGATGCCAGTCCTTCGTCAGAGTAAGAAAAAATATATATATATATGTATAAAGTTACTACTGTCTTACTATCTATCTACCTAAAAACATTGTAAAAGACTCTTCTTTAAGGTAAATCCCTTTAGTGATCCAAGCTTTACCAAGAAAGACAGAATATTGTTACATTAATCACTGCGTAAAAAGTTTGTAACTATGCTGAAGTTTTGGATGTTAATCCTTCATTGGAGTAAGAACTTTAACTCTTTGCTTGTATGTTTGATTTATTTTCATTACAGTTCTAGCTTTTTAAACTGAATAACATAATGTTCACTCTTAATAACAGCCATACCTAGAATGAGTGAAGTAGAGAATTGAATGTTAACTATTAAAAGAACACACAAGGTGAATCTTAAATGGTAATCTTGCTTCTTTTTAAATATAATATAATTAAACTGCAGCAAGGCAAACTTGTGGATACCTTTCTCTGAATCCTACTTGCACTCATTAGAAATTGGGTTCACTGTGTTCCTCCAGCTGACAAGATCGTTGCATTATGCATATCAAATGTGCATCATATCTTGACCTTGATGTTGCATGTGAAACTATACTATTTACTTGGATTACACGGTGAAAGAAGCACCAAGATAAATTTCTATTAAAAGTTGTTTAGAAATTTTATTCAAATTGTCTTCATTTAAGTCTGTTTGATAAGACTAATAGATTTCGTTTTTCCCCAATCATTTTTCGACATAAATCCTAAGAATTATCTTGAAAGCTGTAAAAGAATTATTTTTAGTTTATTCTCATTAAAGAAATTTAAGCATTCCTTTTTATGCTTCACAGGTATGTTCATTTATAGTTACTAGTTTAGAAGCCTTTTTTTTATTTTATTTAATCTGATGCTACATGCATGGATCTTTCCTTGTTTTTTTTTTATATAAATAATCTGAAGGTAAAACTATGTGATAGTGTGAGCATGCTCAGTGCTAGCCTGCCAGTGCGAGATCCCACATTGATAAATAGCATTCCAGCTTCTTGTATAAATACCTTGTTGCCCTTTATTAGATAAGAAGTTTGTACGTGTTTATTATGACATCTGAAAGTTTTCTTAACGTCCATAAGCAAATGACGATCAATAAACGTTTAATTAAGGATCTGCTAACATTTTAGGGAGAGAGAGTGAGTAAAACATCATTTGGATATTCAGACCCCTCACAATAACTTGTTTCTAGGCTTTGTGTATCCATGAGTTTAAAATGACAAGAAAAAGTGCACTGCTTTATTAGACACTTTACATGAGGGCTCTTAAAAGAACATCAGCTAAAACCACTGATATACATGTACTAACATTAATATTATTAACTAGTTATTTTGTCAAAAACATTCTTTAAAAACTGATTCTAATTTTAAAAACAGCAAAAAACAATTATTGTAGTTATGTGGGTTGATTGTAACCTGCAGGTAATAGTCAACTAAACCAAAAGATTAGGGCTGTGTTCCTATGTACTTTTAGTTTTTTTGCTTATCAAAATCCAATAAATCACTTTTAGATGATATCTAGGAAATAAAATTGATTGCATTTCTAGATCCTGTCAGTCTTGCTAGAGAAAAACTGTGGTGAAGGCCATTCTTACAATTAACAATATGGTAACCAGGGAAATACCTTTATTCCATATCAAACAACTTTACATTATTAGGTCATCAGCAAGTTAAGCATAAAACAATAGAATAAACAACAAAAAAGCTTATCAAACAAAAACATTTCCTAACACTAGTCTGCTTATTACAAGAGACTAAAATAATATGATTGAGATCATAAGGTAGGGATTGGTTACTTGTTATGCTAACACTAGTATGCTTATTACAAAAGACTAAATATGATAGAGATCCTAAGGTAGGGATTGGTTACTTGTTATGCTAACACTAGTATGCTTATTACAAAAGACTAAATATGATAGAGATCCTAAGGTAGGGATTGGTTACTTGTTATGCTAACACTAGTATGCTTATTACAAAAGATTAATGCTACACTAGTCCACTCATTTCAAAAGACTAAATGTGATAGAGATCCTAAGGCAGGGATTGGTTACTTGTTACGCTAAGTCCGCTTATTACAAAATACTAAATGTGATAGAGATCCTAAGGTGGGGATTGGTTAATTCTTGTGCTAACAAAAGTCTAATGGATTTTTTATTTGCCTTAAGTACAATTACTATTACTTGAAATTTCCTTGATACATAAATGTGTGGTGGATTGGACTATTCACATGAATTACTGTACTTTTCATGGCTCAATAAAGGTAAAAGGACCATTCAAAACAACTAAATGAAATGTAAGTTAATGGATTCCATTACAATATTCTCTAATCCCTATCAGACATCAATCATATTATATTTACAGTGTACATATTTTAGTTTTAGAAGTGGCTTTAGACCACATTCATAAAAAGACAAAATAAAACATAGAAAAACCCAATTAACTCAGGGAAAATGGAATATTTGATATGTTAGAAGTCAAACAAATGGGCAGAGAGCAGGTTATGGAAGAACAAAGATAACAAAAAAATCATTCAGAAATTACTATAACCAATTATGGTTACCATTATATCTTGAATTAAAAGAAAAGCTTTCATGTCTTTTCTCTGTCTATAGAGAAATAATCTACAAAGAGTTTTCATTTTGTTTACTGCAGCTTACTCAACTTGTAAGCCTAAGTTTTAAAAATTACAAGGAAAGGTTAGAAGCAAATCTTGACAAAACCAAGCAATAACATCATTTTTAATTAGAAAATTATGATTCTTTGCATTGATTGGTTTGAATATTAATTTGAAGCAGAGAGTTGTGATGAGACACAGGAAGAGGTATCAGTTTGGTTCATGGTCCTATGTCAGGCAATATGTTGTGTTAAAAACCAAATGTTGCATTGTCTCTTGTCCAAATATAGGAAAACTGGTGTAATGTGAAACCAATGTGAAACTCTGTACTTAGAAAACACTACATAATGGTTCTGGTATCTAAGACCAGAATAGAGGTCACATAAAAGAAAGAGTTAAGAATTCTGTTCTAATTGCTCACCAAATAGACAAAGAAGTTTACAATCACACTGGATGAAGGAAAAGATACAAGAAAGACCAACAGAATTTATCAACCAGTCAATCACAAATCTCATATATAATAACACAGGTATCCCACTTACCAGGTATGGTATGTGTCTGATCTGCATGATGCTTGGCATCTTCACAGCATTGGAAGACTCAGCGGGATCAGGACTACAAATATAAATATGCAATACTTTAGCATACATAATAACCATAATAAGACAAATATTGCTGGACATTGTTACACTTTGCTATAAATATGCTCATGGAAACATTATGGAATGATATGATAATATTTTGATTCAAAAGAATGTGGAGTGTCACTGAAAATGTCCTAAAGGCTAAATAATCTTGGATATATTAATTTATAATAAAAAATGATCAAAATATGACACAAAATTAATGAATACTTGTATGCCAATTTAAGGAGATGGCTGACCATGGCCAGAAAGTGGATTGCAAACAACTAGTGCTCGGCTAATAATTAATTTAATGCACCAGCACTTCAACTACATTCAAGTAACTACAAGTTATGTATTCCTTTGCTTTTTAGTTTTCCTTCATTTCATTGAAAATTTTATTTTAAATCAACAATCACTGGATACTACAATTATTGGTTTTAATAGACATGTTAACAATAACAATAACAAAGGATTTGAGAAAAGTTGTATGTACATGTATTCTGTCACAGTTCAATAGCTACTGAATGCTGCGTCATTCATTAATCTTTGTATGGTCTGGTTTCTATTTATAGCTGACACCATGCACTGAAAAAAATGCCATGAATGGTATGGACTGCTTTTATGTGCCCCAGAGAGTCAATCATTTGAAACATATCCTTTGTTTTGTTTACCTTCAGGAACCACATAGAGAAATATAAACTAGAGCTAGAATTTATGCATTCCAATCTTCAATAATGATTAAACATTGACAGCAAGCATGTCTTTGAAGGGGTAGTTTGATGGAGATATCAATCATCAACAATAAGAAGAATTAACTGGCATGCTTAATTCATGTTTTGACAACATTAGGAAAATGTAAAAATGAGTTTTTGAACTAAGTATTAAATTATCAGTCTCAACCTTTTGAACTCTGTTTCGTATTTAATTACATGCAAAGAAGCAGGTCAGTCTGTAAAAACAGCACAAGACAGACATCAAACTAATTTATAAAAACAGAAGTCTTGGTATCATCTAAAACATCTTATGTTAGTAAACATTATGCTATAAACATTAGCAATACCATTAAGATTGCAAATATAATCTGAATATATTACTAGATTTATTATTACACTAGATACCTAATGAATCTCTTCATAACAGCCCTTTTCTTACAAATTCAAGATTAACAAAAGCACTTATAAGATGGATAAAAAATGAAAGAGAAACACAAATTTGACTTGTATTATCGTTTTGTTAAAGTTGATAAAGCATGAGAGAGAGAGAATTCATTATAGCTTGTGGGTTTACTAAGAAATGCATTTATATCCTGTTTGTTTTTAATATTCAGGAAATAAATGTCTTAAAACGAAGGGTGTTTTTGAATAACCTTTAGCAAAGCTGAAGTTCAAATAAAATCCTTTTTAACAATGAAAAATAAACAAATAATATAATATTAATAAATTAGTTTTACTGAATGTTAAATATATTGCAAAGGACATAAGGTGAGCTGGAAAGTATTATAACCAATACACAGATTCAAAACTGGCAAGTTGCATAGCATTTTTCATTGTAATTATTTTTTCCTAATATCTAAATTTGAATGTAAATGTAGCCACAAGACATTCATAATTGATGGAGTTATAAATATCCACTTCTGGTTCCCAAACTCCCAAAAGGCTTTGTTATGCAGAGAAAAAAATACTTACTCAGTTCCTGCTGTCATGGGGCCAACATTTGTTCAAGCACCCACTCTTTAAAAGGCTGTACTACAAAACCATGCAGCTAACCACAGTCTATGAATCATCTTTGTTGGCATGTTCTCCACCAGAAAGGAGCTGCTAGCCTTAGAACAGAGGATATAGTGATTCATTGGTGAGGACACACTTACTCTCAAACAACAATCATAGCAAAAAACATTTTATTTAAACCAAAAACAACACTTCTTTCATAAGGCATGTATTTGCTTTTAGGTGGATCAGTAATAACACAAGAAAATAAAATAATAAGTTCATTTAAAAATCTATTTCAAAAATAAATATTCATGACAGAATCAATTAAGGAGAATGATTTATCATTGTGAAATCACTTTCCAGTCTCACTGGTTCCTATGGAAGCACAATGTGAAAAAATGAATACTGACAAAATTAAGACATTTCAGTTCAAATGCCAAGTAATAATGAAAGGTGAGCCAGCAATCTTTTAATTCATGTGCTAATCCAGGTGCTACTAAGCATGACCATTTTAGTCTAGAGAATATTCAAGTTCAAAGCGAGCCCTTGATTATGATTCCATTTCACTAAGGAAGCCAAAAGCACCTTTTCAGAAATCAGTATGATCAATGAATAAATGTTATAAATTCATAATAGGATAAGAGGTGGCAAAAACACAAGATCATCTGTTTGTTTGGTATCTAAAAAACATCCTTGTCCCCAAGCATAATGGCAGAGTTCCTTAGGCCATAAATAATAATTTAGAATAAAACCAATAATAAGGAAACAGAAACTGTTTGATGAAAGGAGAGCAAGATTATTATAATCTTAAATCAATCTTGGACTACCTATTCACAAATATAACAAAGTAAATCATTAGAATGTTGGTTGGTTGCATTTTCAATAGAATGAGGTGACCGACCCAAATCCTTCGTAATGATCCCAAAGAATGAAATAGATTTTCTCGTAATGGCTGAAGTTCTCAAGGCGAACTGACAATTGCTTTCGCGTTAGTACTTTCGTTTCTTTTTTTATTGATAGCACGAGATGAATACAATATTCATTGGGTCCAAGTGTGAAGGGAACACCCTTGAAATCTTTTCTTTGGCTATAATATACATCTTGTTGTCGTACATCATGCAAGGCCATTATAGAAGTGGAATCGGAAAGAAATTCTAACGACGATGGATGGAATCATTAAACCTAAGACACCTTTCACAGTCGCCCACAACACAATAAACTCACAAGGCTTTTCATTAAAACACAACCTCAAAAACAACAGCAGTCATTAATAAATTTAGAAAGACGACGACCGACATGAATATCAAGAAAATTAAATAGGTGCTTGCTGAAAGTCAAGCATTAAATGAAGCGAAGCTTAATTGAACAATATGGAATGAATCCTAAAACTAGAAAAACACATATTTGGCAATATATCAGTAATGTTACTGCTTCGAAATAAATAAAAAATTGACCACAACATGTGGCTTGCGACTCGATTGCAAATAACATTCGAGCGAAATCAACTAACAAAGTAGGATACCATTTCTAACATCGGTCGTTGGCTCTTAATTGAAATGTACTACATATACTGGTGCATAACTAAAATCCTTTTATTTTCAAGAACCTAATAATTATAACATCTAGCAAGTGTTGTGTTTCACTTGAAAACAAGCACATGTTTTTGGTTATAGTTCTATTCGCTGAACACAAAAGCATTGGTTGTGTGTGCCACGAGGATCGAACAAGAACTCGCTCGACCATTTACAATTTCATCATTTTCTCAATAAAAACTCATATAGATTTAGTAAGAAATAAGCTGGATATTTTCAACATGAAAACAATTCGGGTCGAGAAATAAATGATGCGTTAAATGTCATACATAAATGATAACTATTGGAAATCTTCGAGAACGCAGCCATCCTAAAGTGTATGTAAGCAGATGGCCGAGTAGACTGGTCTCGCTGTCCCTAGTGATAAACGAAAAGTCAGGCTAACGACAAACTAAACCGATCCAAAAACACGCACATCATTTAGGTAAACTATAGTACAAACCAAATGTGAACTCTAGAGAAGGAAATATGAGTCCTTAAAAGCACAAAAACATGAAAAAGCAGGAGATGAATGAGGAAAACATCTAATGAATTAGTTATTTGAACAACGAAAGCCTTGCGAGGTAATCGTTGCCATAAATCGCGTCATCGTCCTCTGAACGACAAATAAAAATATATTTCGATGGAATCTCACAACGAACAAGTAGAACAACGCATATACTACAAATTTTCGGGAAGATTTTGCTTGAAATCGAAAACTCGTCCCGCCCCAAGAAATATTTGACACGACTTTGATGAACCCTTCGCTTGAAAAAGTCTACAGATAGTTCATGACACATAGGAAATACACTGCTTAGTTACTTTTACAGACCAAGAATTGATATGTCAAAATTGAAAATTTGATTTTGGGTTTTGGCAAAATGCTGAAAAATATTCAACACTTAGAACAATTTGACGCAGGTATCAAATTTCTTGAACCAGTGGCACACAAGCAGACGTCAAAACAACATGGCGTAGTTTGCTCAGCACATGGAATATTAGTACTGCTTTTATGTAAAGAGAAAAACAATATCAAATGAAAGACAAAATCCTCATTCTAATCGAAAGAAGAACATTAAAAATGTAAAAAAGAAACGTATTACGAAAATATGGCGTATCAAACATGGCCAACGTTTCTCGCAAATCTAAAATTAAATCATCTAGTGACTAGCACCGTTTTCCCCCAAAACTCGTGCAATTTTACTGTAATAAAAATGTTCTACAAAGTAGAAAGATATTTCTATGATAGAGAATCGAAAGGAAAACTCTGAGAACAAGGGTGTAGGCTGTTATTTGATAATATTACTGTAGAGTCTAGGTCTTTCCGGTCGACCTGCTTAAAAATAGTCAAAGAAAATTCTAGAAAATAAATTTCTGATAATAATTACTTCAGAATGGTAGGGGTATAGTCTGGTTTGTCTATGTTAGTGCTCATTCATTCAAGTAATGAAGCTAGGGTAAAACGAGAGGCAAACCATAAGTTCACCATGGCTTTATTTTTCATCAACTTGCCATCTTCAAATGATTGCGCATACCAGGTTTATAGAGCTCTTTCAGCCTTCTTATCGAGACATTGGGGCCAAGATGAAAAACAAAAGAAAGATTGTACGTTTTGTTGGAAAAAACATGAATTCTGGGGGAAATTTTGTAATAATTTAGCCGGTTTTTCTTCGATAAGCGTATATGTAACACATGTGGACCATAGGAGCAGTCTCAGTCAAAAAATACACAATTTTAAAAATGTTAAAAGAATTGAAAAAAGGTTGAATTCGCTGGATCAATATCAGAGTATAGAACACAAACTTATTCAGGAATCAATAGAAAAGCCATATTTGTAGGAAGAATTATAAAAACATGAATAACCTACCTTGAATTATTGTACGATGCTTGGTCAAACTAGCCAACACTGATCTAACTAGTTTGCGACTACCACACAAACAAACCCCAATATTTGCACATAAAATTGTATGAATCTCCAATGATGACTTGTAAATGTGTTCTACAATGCCTTAGCTTTGTCGTATAAGAGTCGTTGTTCCCTATGAAGCATTAACCTTAGATATAAACACTCTCAAAGTTCCTTTACTTTTCTCCATTTGCGAACACTCGAAGAAGAGGAAAAATAACTTGCGAAAGCGCATGCGTACAAGCGTAATATCACGTGACTCAATAATACATCAGGTGACGTCACGCGGGAAAGAACGCAGCGTGGCAGCGCGATCACCAAATAATAAAGCTGTCTCGTTGGCAGCCACATATACGTATACGTACACCTAGATTCTACATTTGTATTGAATCTTACACATATACTATAACAAGATCCTAGCATAACGATGGTAATATATGAAAGTATTTTAATATTAATATGAAAGAGGGCAAAAAACAACTATCAAAGCAAACCCTTTTCAATCGTTTGTCTATCAATGTTAGTCAGAGAAAAGGGAGAAAATACATCGAAACTGTTTTCAGTTTCTTTACAACAAAATAGATCATTTATTGAATTGAACACCATGTAGAGATGTCGAGCACTCTATAAATTACAAACTATTGACTCGATGTTATGCAAATTCGCCACATGAACCTACTTCATAAATCTCTTATCCTTCGCTGATCAGGGTATTTGCCAGCGACGTTTGTCGAAGTCTTCAACCCTTACCTTGTTCAATCTAGCTATGGATGTAAAAAACACGGGCACAAAGGCACCGTGCGTCAAACCAATTTAAAAGAGAATACAATCAAAATATGAAAGGATTACTCCCGTCCGGTATACGAAAGAATGTTTTGCTAGAAAAGTATTGCTCAATACTTCAAAAACCGGTTTTTCCTGTTTTCAATCATTCATCGATTTCAATAGAATTTTTTTTTCCTGGAGTCGCATTTCTCTGTTGTTGACTAAAGTTGAATATCTTCCTTGGGAAATACATATGATCCTACTAGAAATCCACTACTTCTAGTATAGTCCATCTGAATAAAGAACGTAAATACTTCTCCATTCGACCCAGATGTTTTTAGGATCTGTGACAATACAAGAAGATTAATATGCCCGCTCGAGTAGAGTAATTGCCACATATTCCATAAAGTTGTATGCCACGCTTCATTGCGATGCCATTTCTCTCACCGATTTATCTTCTACGTAAATTCCATTTTGTTCTAGTTTCTCAATATTTGTCCGCCAATAACTGTATTTCGCACTTGAACCGACTGGATATAGAATCGATGAAGGAAACAATGCCATTTACACGCCATGAATACAAGCAACAATACCATCATGCATTGCGTTATTAACACCAAAGTGCCTTGCGCACTGAGCTATTAGTCTCTTGGCGGCCAGCCAGCAAGGTTGGGTTAATTCAAGAATCTTTTTGAGATGATCTTTTACTTTCATTCGCCTTTTACACGTATAGTTCAGTCAGAGAAATGAAATTTGTAATGACTGCAAGGATATTGTCATTTTGCCTATATGTCACATTGTGTGACATGAATAAATTAAAATGGTTCCAAGTGGTGCGCGAGGGCTGGACTGCCAGTGAAATGACATATGAAAACGTGAGGGTGATGTCAAGCTTAAAAAACGTTTTTTAAAAAACACGCAAAAATTACGGCGATTACTGAACTAATGCCCCGAATATACCGATTTCCACAGAGGTTTGTTTCGTCGATACACTTATGGCGGGCATTTTTTTGTTCACATAGCCATGGTGCTTACATTTCGCAATGAAATCTTCCTATTCTAACAGTTTCCTGCTACGCGACATATTCTAAAAAATAGAAACAAAACGACAAAAAAGCCAACGAATCATTCATAATTTGGGAAGCGCACTGAATCTGTGAATGCACATATTCTTTGTTCACTTCGTCTTGGCAAATATAAGCTATCGGATATTCGTGTCAGCTGAAGTAGTCTGCGCATAACATTCTAATGGCTTTAAAAACCCGAGCTTTGCTGAATCTGTTTATAGTATTGAATAATACGGTTTGGGGAAAAGGACACAAAGCGTGAAGGGAAGGAAAAAGAGAGCAGTGAGAATAAATAAGAGAATAATATATAGGAGGAGATAGAGTATGCAGTTATGACGTCAACATCTTTTTTTTAATTAAGAATATGACATGATTACATGCGATAAAAACTCGATTGCACTTGACTCAAAACAAAATTCGGTTTAAACTAATTCATTTAAATATTCTGTTTCTAACTTCGTTGAGTCTCAGACTAATCGATTTGCTTCAAGGTGATTGTCTTTAAGTTATAATCAAAAGTTTCTTATTGACCCCTTAGAACAGAATGTCAGATGCAGCCCCTTCTTTCTTATCGTCTTTGAGAATCGTAAGCACCTTTGAACTGTTTAAAGCAGCTGCCGAAGCGAGGAGTGATCCAATGCAAGATTATTTTCGTCATTTATTCAAAGATTTTAATCACTACGCCAACACATCCCTCAGATCAGTTCCGTGACTGTCTGCATTTCATTGACGTTTTCGATAGCTCATTATTATTATCTACTCTCATTTTGCCCTGTGAACTTTGGGAAACCATGGTCCTTTGCTGGGGCGATATAAATGTATTTTTTATTTTTTGAGAGGATTTTTCAATTAACTTATTGGTATTGTCTCTTTCCATGTGTTATATTAAATATTCAACAAATGTGGTTTGCCCTCAGCAGCTACTTTCAGTACCAATATGCGCGCCCATCCACTGCCGACAAGAATGGGAAATTAGTCTAGTAATTAAGAGGGAAAACAGGACATTTAATAATAATAAGGCTCAGACAATATATAAGATGCCATATTTTTCATCTTTTTCCTCATATAATTGATGTGAATTGAAATGCAGGAAATAAGAAAAAGTGAGTGTTTTTACTGATGATATTGATATGCTGACTGGAAGCTTTATCGATAATTTCACATTTGCCATGAGCAAAGTTGACCAACGATAATTAATGAGCGAGAAGTGTGGGTGTTTCTAAGCCATTTTGTTTTCTGTGTATTTGGGCTATTTTTCACTATAATTACATTCAGATAAGCCCAATTCATTTTCGCCGTTGTTCAACGACTACGACCATAACATAAACTCAATGCAATGTCCAGTATACATCATTCCATCATTCATTCTGCGGGGTGGTTATCCATGATCAGCTTTTCGGACGCAGAACTGACAACGTACAAGTTAACCCCGTCTAGAGTCGGTACACTTGGTACATTTTACAACCATCAATCCCCGTACGGGGCTCTTCCGTGAGGTTCGCTCCACACGCACTACCACTATATTCTATATTTACAACATACAACACTCAAGACTAACACTATGTTGATTTTTACGGAGGGAGAAAAACCAGACGGCCTTATCCGGAGAAAAACCCATGGTAAGGGAGAGAAAAACACAACCATTTGGTGTTTTTTTTGCATTGTTTAATAGATATGTATTATGCTATTTACATGTGAATAATGCTCATAATTTAGTATACACCTTTCTAAATTGATTTTTACCATATTTTTTAATACACATTAGCTATGCCAAAGACGTTATTTCACGTTTATATAATATGTAGTTTTATTATCATCAAATGTTACTTTATCAGTGAAAAGGGTTTGGAATATTTGGAAGATAGTGAAGGTATAAATGATGCCAGGCAAGGAAAAGGGCTTATATTAGAACATCAGATACAAGTGCAAACCAGCTATTTCAACAACTGCTGATGGACCTATGTTGCAACAGAAACCTAACAAAATTTGCATGTTTTAGCTAAAACCTTAATCAACTTATATTCCCAGTAAACTATTTCCTCCTGGGTGGGAGTTTGAGTGCAGGCTTACAGTGCTAATCGAAAAACCGTGGGCACCTAGAAATATACTAGGTATGTTCTATTCTTCTTTGGCCAACCAGAATTGACTTTCAGACCACAAGATAACGGAAAAATATCAATAACGCTTCTGATTGGCTATTGAACATTCTTGAAATATTTCTAGGTGCTCACTGTTTTTTGATTCGCAATGTATCAACTCCAGCAAGTAAATAATGCAATATCACAGAAACTAAAACATTCATATTGAAATGATGAGTACTACAAACACCTCACTGCACAAAAGCACAGACATGATGTAATGAAAGCAAATATCTATTTAATCCTGAATCTATGCCACATCATCTAATGAATATGCCAGAATGTTGTCAACCTGACATTGTGTCCCTGCAATACGTTTTTTATAAGCCATATGTCATATATGTAAGTAAGTATTTGGTGATGAGGTCTAAGTGGAAGTATATGTTAAGGTGTAAGTGATTGTTGGTTAGGTGTAAGTATATGGTAAGGCTGTAGAAGTTGTTGTTGGTGCATAAGATAAGTTTTTGATAGTATGAATTTTACTTGTCAAAAACAATTATCAATAGCAAGTGCTATTTAGACAGAGTATTTGAGTATACCCAAACAGGAGCAAAATATCAAAAACCCATGTGAAAAAAATGCAAAATAGGCCGCAGCTGTTCATCGGTAGAAGAGTTCATCATTTATCAGACTAACAATAAATAGAAAAACAGAAAAAGATAGAGTACAAACACTATAAGTGTGTAACATAAATACCATTAAATACTGCTAAATTATGCTAATCCTATTGTTTTCCATTGTTTAATTAGCACTATTTACTACTAAATAGTGCAAAGTGTTGCACATTTACCCTTGCATTAAGTTAAAAAATTATTAAGTTAAAATTAATTATTATATGGAGCAAGGAAATGCCATACAAACTTCCATACAAACTCTGTTATTTTTGTTCTTTCTCTGATCCCCCTGCTGTTCGGACATTCCAAATTCCTCTGTGGGGTGGGTATGGATGATTTCTAGAACTACACGTCAATACAAATTTCAGGAAACATGGATGAATTTTACCAAATATGTAAACCCAGGTTGGAATCCAGGGTTCAATGTGTCTTATGTGAGTAGAGTTGCTTGCTGGTTCTCTCCTCTACTTCAAGGGATCTTTCCAGGTTTTCTGGTTTTCCTCCCTTCACAAAAACAAACTTCTGAATTCTTATTCAATTTTTGGGTTTTCATCTAGTTGGATTCTGGCTTTGTTGTTGTCCTATGCTGTGATACAACAGCAGAAGCTAATAGATAGATATAATAATAATACTTTATCTCTTAACAGTTGAATGATGTTGAGGCTTCTACATCTTCCGACAATGATTGAGTATCCTGCATAACAAGCTTTGACCCATCACCAATGGCAACTGTAACCTGACAAAGGATTAGATAAAACCTCTTACTATTTAGCTATAACATTATCAATACAGAATTACATGTGGAATGTATTAAAAACCTGATTATTTCATAAAGATATGAATTCATAATTATTCATTATGAATTGTTTTCTTCTTATTTACAGTTAGCAGCTTAAAGATGAGCTGGTTATGAAAGGTTATGAATTAGAATGCTGAACAAAGCAGTAGAAACAGTGCGCTGGTGTGGCAGCAATAATATACATTTAACATCTTTAAAATATTATCTTAACATCAAGGAATATGGAATCAATTTTTTACATGCATGTACAAACCTGAGGTATTTCATCAACAATGTTCTTTTCCTCTTGGTCACTAGAAATGTTAAACTGGGTATTGATAACACTTTCAACTTCCAGGAATCTTTCTTCTTCGTCTAAATCACCTGCTTCACTATTTGGATATGAATATTGATGAAGCAATTCTCGCTCAAGTCGTCTCTTTTTCTTTACTTTTTGGATATGACGAACCTGGTTAAATAAAAGTTACTATATTATTATATAACACACTCAATATCCTGTGTATTATGACAGGGTTTTGAGGGCAGTTACAGTGAGTAATAATACATTTTCTGCAAACTGGTTTTGAACATTTTGTTTTTGCCCCTGTGTGGCTCAAAATATGGCTGCTTTCACTTGGAAAATTATACAAGTGTAATACACTCAACTAGCAATATAATAACCTCTATTCAATACCTAGTTTACACCAGTTGTTTAGTTTAACTTGTGGCCATTCACAACACATGCATGCAAACTAAACCTTGTTCAAGTAAACTACCTTGTGCAGGAGTTAAAATCCTGTTTAAAGATGATGGTCAAGCAAGGAGGGATGTGCATGTTGGATAGAGAAATTAATAACTAAACAAGGTTAGTTAGTGTGAAGGGGGAATAAGACTAGTGTTAGTTGGAGATGGTTAGTAAAAAAAATATCTTTTTTTATTTATACACAGTAGGCATTAAAGCTAAGAGCTTGTGTGGCCATGTATCCTCCATACACATTCCTTACTACATTCGAATATCCTATACACACAACTCTCTACTATTGTTAGTGCACTTAACATATTTACACATGGGATGGCGATCTCTTGCACAAATAAAAGTGTTGATAACTAAAAACATTTATTGATGTATGTAAGGAGATGCCAGTTTTCACCTTTTTTCCGCCTTTTTTCCTGTGGTATTGGTATGTTACCCTGTAACAGATCCCCCTGCCCCCCCTCCCACTCTGTTAAATCCTGGATCCCCCTGCATTAGTGCCATTATAAGGAACCCCCTACCCCCCAGAACTTCCAATTTTCACCATAAAAACTATGTAATGTTGTTCTTTCTCTGATCCCCCTCCCCTCCAGAATTTCACTTCCCTGTAAGGGTGGGGTACAGATATTTTCTGGAACTACACAATGTGATTACCAACAATATGAGCAGAAACAAGGCTTCAGGAAAAACAAAAGAACATTCATACAACACATTACTATATTGTTGTCATGGAGCCTAGATTTTGTTCTTTAGGATATGATCACTTAATATAACCAGAATAGCAAAAGTTGGTTGTGTATTAAGGGTAGTGACGTAGCATGCTAAACCTAATACGAAATAACCCTGGTCAAAGACATCAGACTTTATGCAACTGCTAGAGATAAGATTCCTAACCCTATCAAGACAGAAGCCAGTCTACTAAGGTGTGATGACACTAAGACCAGCTATGTAGGAGACTATACCCAAGTGGACTAAGTCCAGAAATGCACTAGGGAAAAGATGATGATGATAATTACACCATGATTCTGATCAGCCCAGAGGTTGTTTAATTCAGGGTATCAATAAGATTTTTTTAGTAAAATTTGTTGCCCTGTATACCCTACCAGTCAAAGGTTGCATCATTTCCATAGCATTAATTATCATTTTTGATTATACAAACTTGAAAAAGAATTAATTGCAGCTGATAGTTAGAGTGAGTGAGAAAAGACTTACCATACACAGCAAGGCAATGATAAACAAAACACATCCCAATGGAATGAAAGTATATTGAAGAATTTTACTTGTGTATGAAGCATTTGATGTAGGGTGATACGGTGGTACCACAGTTGTAATATTAGAATTTTTTGTTGATCTTGTTGTTGTCTTGAACGTTCTTTCCAATAAAACATCATTGGTTTTTTTAGCATTTCCTCTGTACTTTGTTGTATTTGATGTGGTTTTTGAAGAATTGATGGCTGATGTTGGTTTGTAGAAATCTGTTTTGTATTTAGTTGAACCAGATGTCTTATAAACAAAGTTATCTTGAATGACACTCGTATTTAACAGATATTTGTAAGGAAGTAGTTTATTGCTTGTTGTATTGCTTGTTTTGTTTTTGATAATTAAAACTTTTTCCTCCAGTGAATCTGTAAAAACAAGAAGAGAGGAAATATCTATTAAATATTATAAGTTAGGGTTCTTAGATTATGAATATTTTATTATAAGTTAGAGTGCAGTAGCTGTCATGTTACTCAGGCATGATGTCTATAATTGATCATATCCTGCCCGAACCAACTATTTAGGTTATCAAGTATTTCCTGAAACAATTACCCAAAAATAATTTTTTATTATTTTCAAAGGCAGGTGAAAAGACACAAGATTATGCCCCTATAATTCAAGGTGTAAAATAAATATGAATTCATATGAAAATATATTAAGGACCATTATTTTACAACTATATATCTACAGCAATAACAAAGAGTGATATTTCATTCCAATAAGAAAAAGCTTAGGGAATTTTTCATTAAAATAATGTTACACTACAAAGTTAGCAGATAAAATGGTACACTACAAAGTTAGCAGATAAAATGTTACACTACAAAGTTAGCAGATAATATAGTTTATATTATAGGAAACTACCACTGACAATATCTCAAAAGCGGCCATAATGACAGTATATGTACATACATACAGAATAACTGCATTTATGTTAATGAATTAAATAATGTGTTGTGAAAATGAACGTTACTTATTGTTCATCAGCATGAAGTAATGTTATGTAATTGCTTAAAGACTGCCAGCAGTCCCTTTCCATTCAGATTCAGTAAATAATACCAGTTTTTAGAATAATAATGGAGTACTATTCCTGTGGACGTGAGAAGATTGGGACCAAGTAGTGGGATGCAGGGAAATGCCTTGTTGGATCCAATATCTGTGCATCTACAGGAACCCCAAAAATCATCTTTACTGAGACTGGAGTGGATTGGGGGAACAACTCACAGTCTAGTTTGTTGACTGTACTATACCCTGCAATAATGGCCGTTGGGTTAGTAGAACTGAGAAGTTACTAGCTGAGAGATAACCCTTAGTAGTACAGCTTATTAATAAGATATTAAAAACTTACCAAACAGCTACCAGCCCTTTGGCAAGTGAGGCAATTTTTGCTAGCCACAGATAAGGGGAATATCACTAAGGTCAAGCATTGCTGTGCATATTCCATGGTATTTCATTATTTATTATTACAGGAGATTTAAAAATGGATACATTATTCAAGTGGTAATTGAACTTCATATCATGCAATTTTGGTCTGAAATAAAACTCCTGCTACGCAGTCGTGCAATTATGTAATCACTTGTTTGATTTCAGACCAAATTGCATTCCACTCAGATCGATAACCATATTCATTTACCATAATAACACGAACGATTTGATGATTCTGAACATATTATTATTACGATTCACAGACACACGCAACCGAGACATTAATTATGAACAAAAAATTGGATTTTGGTGAAAGTCAATTAAAAGGGTTTCTTAAACATGTCTGAGGATTCTGACTCTTTAAGAAACTCAAATCTATAGTCATAGCGATAGCTTTGCAGTCAAGCGTTTGAGATTGGTAGCCAGAATCCTGCTACATTTTCGATAAAATGTATCCAGAGTGAGAAATTCACAGTGACAAGAAACATGAGATAAGGGCAACAGTTTTTGCACGTTTGCACGTGTTCACTCGAGTATTCATCCAGCCCTGGTGAAGAAACCAATAGAAAACCCTTTTGATTGATGCCTACCCAAACTCAATTTTTTATGTGATGAAGGTCTAGTTGGTTGCGTGTGACTGGGAATCATAGTAACTATGCTCTGAAACACTGACAGCATGGTACAAGTGCATGTTGTATGTGCCACAAGCTGCTGTTCTCTGAGTGAATGAGTAAACGGTGAATGTCACCAGTTGCATACTGTGCCAGTGACCAATTAAAACATTTACTCTGAATAATTTCTTTTCAACCATCATTCTAAATAAATTATAAATGATGAATTGTAGGTTTTTAATGCCTCAAGAAATTCAAAAAGACACCTGACACAATTTGACCATGTTTCAAGAACATGTTGTTATTCATAGAGTACCCAAACTTGTAAACAAGTAATAAGCTTAATTGACAGATTGTATATCAATATTATAGTAGTAATGAATTATTCGTTCGGTGTGTGTAATAAAATAGAGAGAATATGATATTTTTCTCTTATTTTCTGTATTATAGTAATATTAGGTGCAGCAAAATACCCCCAGGAACTGCAATAAAGCAGCATCAAAACCAGAAATCTTAACGTTGAAAACTGTTCAACATAGGTTTAAATAACGTTCAAAGAGGAAAAAAGCACTTACCATTGGTTATCATAATAAGTATTAAAGAATGTACAACTAGTAAGCTGAAATCCAATCGGGGATGCATATCTTGTATATATTGCATGCAGTCCACAACCATTACAGTTTTAAACTAGCTGAGATTATAACAATTCTTTGCTGTATTCTTTCATTGATATTCCATATTACAAATACCATGCATGTATAGGATTGAATGTGATGGTTATCGTATCAAATGTAGGATGCTTTTTTCACAGACAGACACACTTCAGTTCTTTTTTCTTGTGTGTATTTTGAAGCTTGCTAGTACTCAATCCTCTCAGGCCATATCTAACCGAGTAGTACTGGTGCCCATGGCGCGCTGCTTGACTTGATCTCCTGAACTTTTTTCTTCTGTTTGTTTGATATTTTGGGTTTAAAATGATTTCCAAGGTAGCAATGCTAGCTTATACGATGGTAAACCATCATATGATTGGACAAGTACAAAAACGTGGGAGTTTGAGTATCAAGAGGCTAATATCTGGAGCGGGAACACTGAACAATGATGCTTTGCACAAGATTCGCACAAGATGGACCGACAAACTTGAAAAAGCTGGTGTACCTGAGGCAGATCTGTCGGTGAAGTATATTATAGAAAAAGTATTGGGCCAAGATAGTGAACTGACATTAGAGAAGCAAGTAGAAATCAATGAAAAGTGTATACGAAGGCTTAAAAGGTAAAGTCACGTACCTTATAGTCACGTGTCATCCCTCTTCTCCCCTCCCCTTCCGCCGGCATTAGTGCTATAAATACAATATAAAATATCCCCTATACTAGCATCAGTATAAACTTACTCTAATACTAATTAACAAGACAAGGGAATTTTCTATTGACGTCTAGAAATGATTTTTGTATGTAACTAATTTGAATCAAATCCAAGTATGGTGATTATTTAAAAAACTATATATTGAGCTTAAGCATTTAAAATAGAATTGTAGCAATTGTAGCAACGATACAGCACAGCCTTCATGATGAATTAGAGATTGACATCAGCAGAAAATAACAGCCTGTCATGTTATTAAGGGGAGATTAGCAAACATGTATGTCATTGAAACACTGTGATTGGATAAAACAACCTAGTTTGGTCAGAATGAACCACTTATTACTATCAATAGTAACATTTTTGGCAACAAACTTTCTTCATTTTGGCATAATGTTTTCCATTGTAGACCACATGACACTCTCTTGAGAATAAGTTTTTTATTTGAGATGTATCCATATTCATGAGTTGTATCCATATTCATATAGCTATTTAAGTATCACAGTTACACAAGGAAATAATACTCAAGGGAATGATACAGGGAAGTGGGGAAGCACAAATTATAGGACCTAAGAGTCCCATTATTATTTATTATTTTGATCATTATTAGAGTCATCTGTATTGAAATCTTTTTTAAATGGGTTTGGTTGACCTTGGGTTTCTTCTGATTTAAGGTCAACTTAACTTTAGTATTAGGTAAACCTTGCTATTGGTTACATCTGCCCTAGGTAGTTCCCCACTCCCCAGAACATTGTCACTTTGCTAATAGCAGGTTTAGTCGACATGATTCAATTGCCAGGTTATTTACTTACAAATATATCACTACCATTCTGTTTGCTGTAAAGTAGTGAAACAGGATACTCTGCAACATTGATGTTAACATGCAAAAAAATATGTATATTAATTTGCATCACATCTGATTCAATATGACAAAGGAAACCAATTCAATACATCATTGGGGACTGGGATTTTCGTGACCTGACGTTATTGATGAAACCACCTGTTTTTATTCCAAGACCTGAAACTGAGGTAAAACTTCCTACGAGTCAGTTTGAGTCATGATAATGTTCCCAAGGGACTTTTTATTTGTTAGACGTTGGGGGAGGGATCATTTTCTGATATTACTCCAAATCAACTTCCTGGAACTTTGTTATTTTCCTCTTTTAATCATCACAACTATAAAAACTAATTGCACTGCATAAACTTTCTCTAACAATCTCTTTTTGAGTAATAAGATACAGTGTTCCATGCTCATGCAAAGCCTTAGAATCTCTCTTATATTTCATACGTTTGTTTGTGTATGTCTACTTCTGTTTTGAAGCAACATGATTATTTGTGGTTAGTACTCTTATGATGATTCTTAATAAATTTGACTTTAATTGCACTCTTTGTTCGCTGTTATTAAGCCAACATGCCAAGTGTCAGTATTTGTTCTTTAATTCCATTGTTTCCTGAGTTGTTGGAATATGCACATTTGTTCTAGGATTTAGTGGACATCATAGGGTCTTATCATCAGCTTTCCACCATCAATCATCCTGGTTCATTCAGATTTCTGGAGGTTGGCTGTGGTAGTGGTGCAATCTGTCTTTCTCTTCTCTCAGAGAATCAAGAGGTATGTGATTACACAGACTTTTTTATTATGATAAAAATTCAGTTGGACATTAGGTTGAGAGGAACTGCACAGATGTTCACAAGAGATGAAGGTCCAAATCCTCCACCTTTAGTTTTGAATATTCTAGTCTTATTTGTTTTAGGATCATTGCCCCCACTGGCAAGGATGAGAACTATGCAGTCCTTTGTACTTAGACCAGTTGTTTTAGCTAAACTTTGAGCTAGCCTGGATAAACTCCCAATAAGAAAAGATGAAAAAATGAGAGAACCTTGACATTTTTGAACATATTTGCTTGTAATTTACCATCTCACTCATAATAGAACAGTGATAAGAGGCAACAATATTATTATTATGCTTGATTATCATATAGATAGTAACAATTATTGTTGATTTTGTTAGACATCCTGTGTGGCTATTGATGTCAATCCAGAAGCAGTTAAGTTGACAAGACTTAATGGAAAAAGGTTTGTTAAAGTTCACTCATATCTATAAAGTTATAGTCCCAAAAAATTTCATATCCAGCAAGTAAAGCTTTTAATACAAACTGCAGCTTGAGGATGCTCACCAGAGGTCAAACTGTAACTGGTAAAAGATATTGCATCTATTAATAGCTATCAAGCGATAGAAACCTGTAAAAGGTATCCAGTCACCCATAATCCTTGGGGGTCTAAGCTTTTTTTGCTTTTCAGGTGACTAACTTTTTTGAAATAAGTATATCCAAGAAAAACAGCAAAATCTTAGGAGTAAGGAGAAAATTTTTGGAAAGTGGATCTAAGAATGTTGCCCTGGGGGTACTCCCATACTGTATATGGACTATATGGGGATGATCCGCTGAACAGGATATGGTTTTTCAAGCTTCTTGTCATAAACAGGGTATGCAAATTCACTCAAGTTCCAAGTTCTTCCTGAGTTTCCTGTCATATTCAGGGTTTCTACTTTCGTATTGACTGAAACTGGTTATTATCGTCGTAAAAAAAAACGATAAGCAAGACGACATGATAATTGAAACAGGAACTAAGTGCAATAAATTATATCTTTTGTCATGAACAAGGTCTGCAAATTTGTTTTTTTTTTGTAATTAACAGTGTATCCCTTTCAGAATCCCAGCAGAACACCCCTACCCAAATTCTGGTGGAGTACCCCCCTCCCCCGGGAATGTTGTCACTTTACAAACTGCTCTGCCACTTATGCATGGTTCTTAATTCACTTTAAACCCTTATCAAAATCAAATTTTTTTTTTAAACTAGAAATAATTTATTTTCATTTGACTAAAATTTGATGTACAGTGTTTGTAAAAAGTGTACTTAACTAACTGGTTAATATATTAGCATCTCAAATATCTACAGTAACTAATGAGGCATACTATATTCATTTATCTGTAGGAATAATTTACTGAATCGGATTACCGTAACTAAAGCAGACATTGGTATGCACATTTATACTCTAATTTTCTATACTTTTATTTCTAATTTGTCTTCAGTTTGCTCTTTGTTGAGAATGTTGGTACATAATTGCAGATGTACCTCAGAAAACAGGTCCACTTATTTGCTTTCATACAACTCTTCACAGGGAATTTTACCTGTAATGAACAGTTTGATGCCATCATTTCCAATCCTCCATATATACCAACTCAAGACATAAATCATCTAGAGCCAGAAGTTAAAAGGTACAAGATCTTCAATGTAGGCAGTGTAAAAGAACAGAATTTACATGTTCTATAAGCTAACAAGTTATAACACTACAGTGTAGGTATGTAATGCATAGTGTCTGGAAGGCAAAATAAACAAACTTTGTTATAGAGGATGATACTTGACTATAATTCAACTGATAAACTCATGCTCCTTTTTTAACATTTCTAGTTAATTAGGGATGGTACCACCATTAATGTGATCATCCTAGCCACCTTAAGGTCGAACCATTTGCAGATGAAATTACAAAGGCACCCAGTTAGCTCAGTTAGTAAGACCATCAGTCAGGCATTTTCTAACACTGACCTGTACCTTTTGTTATGGCTGTAAGAGTTAACATATTGCATAAGCTGCCATTTTTTATACTCTATTTCTTACTACCACAAAACTTGTTTGTTTCTGTTTGAATAAGCTATGAGGACAGGAAAGCACTGTGTGGAGGAGAGGATGGGATGGATGTTATAAAGGATATTTTTCTTGCTGCACCTCAACTACTGAAGCCAAATGGGTAAGTTGAGTGTTATATGTCACCTTAACATAGGGATACCACAAGTAAAAAGAGTAAGGACTATAGTACTATATAAATTATTACTACTGAATAAATTATCACTAAGCAGTATAAATTAAGTTGACACACATTACTCATTGCATAACGTCGTTTGGACTTTCGAAGTACAAATTTTCCCCCACCCACCCACCCCTAAGCCTGGTGGCGGTGGTGTTCTCATTTTCCCTATTCTTGCTGTTTGCCTCATCATAGCCGCGGATCTCACCCCATAACTTAATCATACTGCAATGTGATAATGGCTTCAGTGAGAATATATTACTAGTCTGTGATATAAGCTAATGCCATTACTATGTCAACCAGAAACTGATTTTATATGGAGAAGAAAAGAAACAAGCCATAGGGGTTTCATAACAGGAGAGAATGATAGGACCATGGCATTGGGGTACCATCAGAGGGGAAGAGGGGACCATACCATAGGGGTTCCATAACAGGAGAGAGTGATAGGACCATTGCATTGGGGTACCATCAGAGGGGAAGAGGGGACCATACCATAGGGGTTCCATAACAGGAGAGAGTGATAGGACCATTGCATTGGGGTACCATCAGAGGGGAAGAGGGGACCATACCATAGGGGTTTCATAACAGGAGAGAATGATAGGACCATGGCATTGGGGTACCATCAGAGGGGAAGAGGGAACCATACCATAGGGGTTCCATAACAGGAGAGAGTGATAGGACCATTGCATTGGGGTACCATCAGAGGGGAAGAGGGGACCATACCATAGGGGTTCCATAACAGGAGAGAGTGATAGGACCATGGAATAGGGGTACCATCAGGGGAGAAGAGGGAACCATACTGTAAGGATTCCATAACAGGAGAGAGTGATAGGACCATGGCATAGGAGTACCATCAGGGGAGAAAGAGGTGGACCATACCGTAGGGGTTCCATAACAGAAGAGAGTGATAGGACCATGGCATAGGGGTACCATCAGGGGAGACAAGGTAGACCATACCATAGGGGTTCCATAACAGAAGACAGAAAAGATAGATAGGACCATGGCATAGAGGTACCATCAGGAGATTAGAGGTGGACCATACCATAGGGGTTCCATAACAGAAGACAGAAAAGATAGATAGGACCATGGCATAGAGGTACCATCAGGAGATTAGAGGGGACCATACCATAGGGGTTCCATTACAGGAGAGAGTTGTAGGGCCATCCCAATGGGGTACCATTAGGGGAGAAAAGGGACCATACCATATATAGGTTTATAACAGAAGGGAGTGGTAGGACCATAGCGTTGGGGTACCATAAGGGGAGAATAAGGACCATACCATAGGGGTCCATAACAAGTTAAAATGATAGGACCATAGCATTGGGGTACCATCAGGGTAGAAGTGGGGGACCATTCCATAGGGGTCCATAACAAGTTAGAGTGATAGGACCATTACATTGGGGTACTATCAAGGGATAAGCGGGGGGCCATACCATAGGGGTCCATAACAAGTTAGAGTGATAGGACCATTACATTGGTGTACCATCAGGGGAGAAGCGGGGTACCATACCATAGGGGTTCCATAACGAGAAAGAGTGATAGGACCATTGCATTGGGGTATCATCAGGGGAGAAGTGGAGGACCATACCATAGGAGTTCCAGAACGAGATAGAGTGATAGGGCCATGGCATAGGGTACCATCAGGGGAGAAGTGGGAGACCATACCATAGGGGTCTATATCAAGTTACAGTTATAGGACCATTGCATGGGTGGGAAGCCAAGTAGCGTTCTCTGCTAATGCACCGCCTCGAACCAATGCGACTTGTATTTGAGCTCAGCCAATCTCGGTGTCATGTGAGTAGTGTTGTTTGTTGGTTTTCTCCTGTGCTTCGAAGGTTTTTCCTCCGGGTTCTCCGGCTCTTTCTCCCTCCACAAAATTCAACTTCTATATTTTAATTTGATCTAACATCTGCCTTATTAATTGGGTCGCAAGGCCTGTAAGGCATTAAGGTATTAGGATACGTTTACGACCACTATGCGCGCAAACTTAAATAACGCGATGGCTTTATGGTATAACACAAACAAAGTATACATTTTCTGAAAGCTGAGTAAACATAGTTTATGAAGAAATTTTCAAAATGCGATTTATTGCTGTTCACATTATTGTCCTCGAAGCGAAATTTGACCATGCCTCAGTGAAAACGTTAACGGACACGTATATTTTAAGCTATGTTTGCGAAAAATGGCTTAACATACTCAGGAGATAATAAGCTCAAAAAGGGTGTCCCAGATTTTTGATATCTGTTTTTTATCTCTGGCTATTTTTAAACAAAGTTCAGAGATCGCTTTTGGAGTGTTGTTTAGAATAAAAAGCGGCATAACTTTGGAAAGAAATTAAATTTCAAAATTCGATGACAACCTTTTTTGGATCATGAGTTACTTTATAAACTCTCCAAATTTTAGAAAAATCGGATGAAATACAAGGGACTTTAAGCTTTTTGAAGTTCAGATTTTAGCGGCAAAAAAGATTCGATAAAAATGCATAAAAATCTTTGTTTGGAGCCGGAAGCTGCAGGGAGCCACGATGGTGTTGGCCAAAACACCTTGAGCCTTCCATTTTGTCATCACTTGTCAATTTATCTGGAGTTCTGGACGATCGCAATGTAGGATCTTCTTACATTGACAAAGGAGCATGACAGATGTGCATATATTAAGCGACGGTACATTTCCGGTCTTGATAAAGTCACGATTTCGATTTTTCTCAAAATTTAAACTTTTCCAATCAAAAATTGCAAGAAGTTTCACAAACATATGAAAGATAAAAGTTTGAAATTACAAAATTAAAAAGAAAATTCTTTTTCGAGAAATTCGTCACTTTTCGTATCCTATACGTAATACCTTAAGCCACCCATCAGGGGAGAAGAGGGGACCATACCATAGGGGTCCATAATAAGATAGAGTGATAGGACCATGGCATTTGGGTACCATTAGGGGAGAATAAGGGCCATACCGTAGGGGTTCCATAATAGAGAGAGTGATAGGACCATGGCATAGGGGTACCATTAGGGGAGAAGAGGGGGACCATACCGTAAGGGTTCCATAACAGGAGAGAGTGATAGGACCATGGCATAGGGGTACCATTAGGGGAGAAGAGGGGACCATACCATAGGGGTTCCATAACAGGAGAGAGTGATAGGACCATGGCATAGGGGTACCATCAGGGGAGAAGAGGGGGACCATACCGTAAGGGTTCCATAACAGGAGAGAGTGATAGGACCATGGTATAGGGGTACCATCAGGGGAGAAGAGGTGGACCATACCATAGGAGTTTTGTAACAGGAGAGAGTGGTAGGGCTATCCCAATGGGGTACCATCAGGAGATTAGAGGGGGCCATACCATAGGGGTTCCATAACAGGAGAGAGTGGTAGGGCTATCCCAATGGGGTACCATTAGTGGAGAAGAGGGACCATACCATAGGGGTTCCATAACGAGAGGGAGTGATAGGACCATTGCATTTGGTTATCATTAGGGGAGAATAAGGACCATGCCATAGGGGTTCCATGACAGGAGAGAGTGATAGGACCATGGCATAGGGGTACCATCAAGGAGACGAGGGGGACCATACCGTAAGGGTTCCATAACAGGAGAGAGTGATAGGACCATGGTATAGGGGTACCATTAGTGGAGAAGAGGTGGACCATACCATAGGAGTTTTGTAACAGGAGAGAGTGGTAGGGCTATCCCAATGGGGTACCATTAGTGGAGAAGATGGAACATACCATAGGGGTTAATAACAAGAAAGAGTGATAGGACCATTACATTGGGGTACCATCAGGGGAGAAGAGGGAACCATACCATAGGGGTTCATAACAAGAAAGAGTGATAGGACCATTGCATTGGGGTACCATCAGGGGAGAAGACTATACGATAGTGTTATATATCTACGGTAGATTTCACAATTTCAAATTGATGTTTTTCTTTGTTCTACAGATCGATATGGCTTGAGATAGACCTCTCCCACCCTACCAAAATAAGACAGTGGATACATGAAAACCCATCGTCTGCTTTAAAAGTTAACAATTTTTATGATGATTTTACACAAAGGTACGTAATGGTTATGGCTTCAAGTGATGGGGTATTAAACTGATTCTCAAGACGTAGCTTAAAAAATCTTCCGGTCCTCTATATTCTGCTTGTGACGCGCTCTCCATTCCTATTCCTACTGCGTTTTCTGGTTTTCACTTTTTCATTATCTGCTCCGACTACGATTCTGTCGGAGACGAAAATCGGGTAATCTTAAACAGAGTAATATATGTTACACGTGACAATGAAGATTCACGTCAAGGAATAAATGTCACTTAATGTCAATATAGATCAGATAATTTGTTCACAATTAGTCAAAAGCGGAGAGAGGAAATCTGCTTGCTTGGTATTTTCTCTTCTTTGGTCAGTTTGTGTTAAAGTGTTTCTAGATTTATTGAATATTTTTCACATTATGATTTAGCCTTAACTGTGTTAAGCTTGAATGCATCAGGTTAATAGCGGATCTCTACCGCCAGCCACTCGAGGACATGTTGCGCGAAGAAGTGCAACACTTAGGGAAATTAGTTTATTGACCAGGATCAAAGTCGCAATATATTCTCTATATATTCTATATATTAATATATTCTCTTGACAGTCATCGTATTTGATTTGAATAAAGTGTTTTTACGAGTATTAAAAATAAAGTAGAAATACTAGGATTGCTTTCAATATTTTTTACGAATTCCTTAATATTGTTTTGCGACAGGTCAGAGACGTTTTTCTTATCGCGGATGCAAGCTTCGGAACGAACTAAATTTGAAACAAGTACCATAGATAACTTAAGGAATTTTAAGAAAAGAATCTATAAACGTTATGGTCAAAGTAGCCATTATATTATATTTTCAATTGGATTACAATGATTTTAATTTTTTCAAATTTTTAGGATTACATTTAATATTTATTTTAATTAATATGTTTAGTATTTATACGATTATATTAATATATATATATATATTAAGTATTTATATTTAGGATGTTGTAGGAGGAAAAGGCCATTTTGGGAGATACAATAAAGTGTATTTATGTATGCATGTATGTATGAGTAGATGTTAAGCCCGATCAACTCTTTGCCTTAACTGTCAGAAAGCACGTTCTGTTTCTTAAGTGTCTTCAAACATCTCCAAAATATTTCATGATCTAGCGGTTGATGTGAAAGATACTCCATCCCACCACAGGGACCCGGTGCAGGGACTCTACTCGACATGGTCATTTTGAAATATATGATTTTGGTAAACCTGAATTTAATGCGCAGATGTTTTTAACTGACTTTTAGTTATCCTTCAAATACTTCTGTGACCGAGGTATTGGATAAATCACCGCGAGCAGTGACGTGTATGTTAGAGACCTTCAGACCCGACTTCGAGTAAGAGAATGAGTACGAGTTTTAAAATTGGTTCTGTGCGCGTGGTTAACACTGAGTCGGCGTAGAGGATTTCAATTTTTGCCAACTATCTAAAGTTTCAATCTACGTACACGATAGTTACGATTTAGTTAACTACACCTTTTGACTTTGATTACTATTTATTTTATTTCTTTATTTAGCTTTAGATTATTATTATTATTATCATTGTTGTTGTTCTAAGCCATTTGTATGCTATGAAATTGTGAATATGAATAATTTTTTTTTAAATTCGAAAAAATATCTACGTACACGATAACGCCTACGTAATAAAGGTGGCAAACTTTACAAGTTAAAAACTCGTTCTCGTACGCGTCGTCGGAACACTGTGAGTATTCGTTTTCTAGCTGTGTTGGGTTTAAACTCCATGTAGTATGCGAGTATAGTTGTTTGTTGGTTCTCTTCTGTGTTTCGAGGGTTTTTCACCGGATTCTCCGGTTTTCCTCCCTCAAAATTCAAATTCTAAATTCGAAGTTCGATCATGGAACAAGAGCTACAGGTTTGTTAGCAACAGGCTGCTATAAGTGCTACCCTTGTAAGACAAGGAAAGTTTCTGGATAAAGATAACCTCAAGAACTAATAATATAAAATGGATCTATCAAGCGTCCATCCAGATCTGCTCTAGGCGCTGTGAAAAGTAAACGATAAAAATAGAATAATGAAGCTACTTTCTATAATTAACAAGAAAAAGCAGATTTAACCGAGGTAAAGATTTGATTTGAAAGGGGATATCGCACTGAAGAGTTCTATTGAAGAAAAAGTTAGTTCTGAGGTAAAAACAGGAAAGAATCGATGGTCATAGAATTGAAGATCTTAACTTAACTTGACCTGGATAAACTTCACACAAACTATTATTCGGTAGCAAGTGAAAACGATTTTCCACTCAATTTTGAGAAGAGTAAAAAATCAAATATGTCCGATAAATGTTTGATTGAACTGAAAAAAATGAAGGATTTTGTCGTAACATTTACCTCACTATTCCGGCCTTTGAATCAGTAATGTTATTCGACGATTTGTGATTTAGGAATAGAAATGTAAAAGAGTTTTCTGTTTTTGATACTCTGGCTTAAACACGCCGAATGCTGAGGGTACACGAGGAAGCGGAGAAAGCTACACCGAAGAATATTCTCAAGTGTTCTCTTGAGTGTTTAGTGATCAGAGTATCTAAAACGAAAAACTGTTTTATGCTTTGATATTAAGATAGCGAGCATGGCCACAAATTAACGATTTTTTTCGAGCAAGCAAACTAAGCGCAAATTCAGAGCGCACGGGAAAAGAATTAACGCGAGTATTTTATTCCAAAATAAAGGTTTAACCAGTTCGAATGCCTAGATGTTCGATCTTTGGTTAATATGTTTCGGGATTTTAGACACTCTAAAATGCTGGTGTTTTGGCCAATCAGAGCGCATGCCGTTAGAACTCGGTTATTCTATAATCTGACTTCGTTTAAGGTTCAGCTTTTTCATCTCAGAAAACTAGCATCGTAAACTGCATTTATAGACTTAATCTAATAACAGGTTATTGTTGTTCAGTGGTCACTGCATAGATAGTAGATATTAGAAGGACAATTTTGGCAAGTTTAGAATCGAACAAGTCATGGCTAAGTGGCTAGCGTGTAACGTGCTATCGGTGTTGTAGATATTACATATTCAAATACATAGTTATAGATCATGAATGAAGGACATTGTCATGTTCGACAGGATCAAATGAACAGCATGTGTGGGAATACTAGTGTTTCTTGGAGTTTCTATATTGCCGTTGCACAATTCACTTACTCACTGAGCTTGAGACATTTGGTTTATGCCTGATTGATCCGGTGCATCGATTGCCGCGTTCGTTACTGAGTATGTATGCTGTTCACATACTTCAAATGTTCTCAGTATTAGTTTTTTTATAGAGGACAGTGTTTTAGGGCTTGGTTGATCAATCTGGTGCATCGATTCGTTTGTTACTGCATGACCATGTTTGCAGTTGACTATACTTTAAATGCTCACAGCTAGTTAATATTAGAATCAGTTGTTTTATCGATAGAGGGCTGTGTTTTAGTTTGGTTTGTTCCTGATCAATCAGTTGATAAACAGGTTATGATGCATGCTGCTAGTTCTATAGTGCCAAACGGTTCATTGCTTAATGCTAGCAGCATGTTGATAGACATACTGACTCACTGTCCGTACCTCAACTGAGCCGGGCTGCTCTTTTTACCTTTTCAGGCCGCGATTCTGTCACGTGATAATGCCTGACCAGTGAAGTGAGGGCGTGATAGTCAGACTACAAATATGATAAATAGGGTGGAAATCGAAAGTCTATTTCTTCAGTCGTCATTGAGTCTTTTAGCAAAAGCTCAGCACATCAGTCTTCGCCAAGATAATAAGGTAAATGGTTTTACTCATTTATTGTTTATTCTTACAATCACTTGGCTGGAATATCTTTTAGATAGATCAATGTATTCCATACGATCAAGTAATCACTGAAGAACTAAGTAATAAATGTTACAGTGCTTTGAATCTGCACCGAGTCATACCAAGGCGCCATTTTCCTTGTCAGTGTTCTCAGTGAAAATCGTTAAAGGCACAAACCAGGATTTCAGTGGACAACAAGTAACAGTGTACAGTTTTTCCCCCGATGTAAATGCCATGTCGAAAGTGTATCATTTATTATCGAGACATATGAAGGACAGTCCCTCCCAAGGACATAGAACAAGAAGTAGAAATGACTGGTTTGCTTGGATCAAGAGACGTTATCCTCTCGACATCGAGAAAAGTCACTCTTGCTTTCATCATTTGTATCAATTTTCATATCATTTTTCTTCGTCTATAGAATATCCAAGCTTGTTTATATAAGTACATGGACCATGGACTGAATAATTAGAATTAGAGAACGCTTTTTAGGTTGTGCCTTTGCCTCAGTCGTCAGTCCACTTTAACTGGCTCACCTCGATTTCTCTTCTTCGTCATTCTAACGCATCATCCAGCTACATTTCTATCGATTCTCCATTCTTAAAACATTTTTTAGTTCGTTCATAAGCCTTATAGGAAATAAATAAGCAAGATTTCCAAAAGTTCATTTATTTGGTAATTTGATAACATTTTTTGTGTGCTGGTTAGTACATGCATTTTAAAGAACACTCGTCTGACTGCTGCTGCATGCGTGTTTTTGGCGGGATTTTTACATCCAGCATTTCGTCAACGTATTCTACTCATCTTGTCAGCTTTTTTACTCAACATCTTTCCAATTAGTACTTCAAATAAGCATGTCCTTAATAACTAATGTTTTCTTACAATTCTAGCTTGTTGGTCTTTTCAAAACGAAAGTCCTCATAACTGTTTCGCAAACGCATTTTAATAAGGACTTGTTAAAAGGTCCATCGGCGTCTCGTTAGCTTCCTCTGAACTATTGTGCGCCCTAAAACACCGTCAAATCTCGAACACCAAGTTGCCACTCAGAAAATTTACACCCACAATCGCAGACTTATTTTTTTCTAAATATCCATGGCTAGCTATAGGACATCAAATAAACTAGTTTTTTCATCTTTTTCAGTTCATAGTTAGTTTAGTCGCTGAATATCTAACGTAGAATATTGTTAGCCTTTTCTGCACTTCAAACAAGAAAACCTATAGTTTCAAATACGAAGTAGCATCTTTTTTGCATGGCGTATGAACAAGATGTCAGTTATGGCACGTACCAAAGTTTATGATATGTCACGTGGTTAGAGTATGTCACGTGATCCACAAAGAATGTTCTCAATGTGATACTGCTCCTTTTGATGTTGGCACAAACGCGGTTACTTTCATGCATGTTTATTACTTTAAAGGTTTTCACATCCTGCAAAGAAGATTTGAATAGACCAAGTGGACCGGGAATGTGATACATATAATGCAAGTCTCAAATGATTTCCGCTAGCACTAGAAATGTACGATGAAAACATCGGTACATTCCCACTTACACGAATTAATCTGCTATTTTCCTAGAATTATTCTATTCTATCACGCTATCAGTTCCCGTCTCTGCCTGTCTCTGCTTACTCAATGATATAAAGTGTGCACACAGAACACTCGGGAAAAGTTGTGATGGTAGTCCACTTCGACAAGTCTCTTTCTCTCCCCACCCCTTTCCTCCGTCTTCTTCCTTCCCTTTCCTGTCTCTGTATCCATTCACGTATACTAACTGAAGCCTAAAACAACAACTGCCTTTTTCCATACACGAACAGTGCGCAATATTGAATAGTAAACTTAAGAGACCAGTTTACCTCTCCGGCTCTCATCACTGTTTTTATTAGCACAGACAGTTTGGCGAGAAAGACGTTTAACAACCAGCATGACGTGTGAAAAAACCCAGCCTTCCCGTTAAGAAGAACATGAAAACATCAGCATGTTTATTGTTGTTAAGGAAGAGACGCTAACAGCTTGGCTTTCGAGTAGGGCATCCGCGGTCAAAGTGCGGGGCTTTCCACTCGTATGCAATCTTTTGTTACCATTTCAAATGGAAAGAAACACTCTGACATTGCTGATTGCATTGCTGTATGCAACGGAGCACACGACTTATACTTTCTTTTTCTTTCTCTTTCTATCTCTCTCTTTCTCTTTCTCTCTCTCTCTCTCTCTCTCTCAGAGTGAATCTCGAGCTATTAACAGCAGGCGGTGTGTTCGCAGAGGTATGTACTCTACATTCCATTTTAGCCTAGTGAGGTGATTGAATGTCAGACTCCCCTACTGTGGCCACTTATTGCCGTAAGCTTCGATATGGTCAGTTATAACTTTCTATTATGCGTCTACAAAAAACACTTACTATTGTTCGGCAGTTGGTGTCGTGAAAGATTTCACTATAATAACAAGCTAATACCTTGCTTTACGAGCCTTGCCAGGAACAGAAATCTCTTCTTAAAGCCTCGTTTTACGTAGTGTCTTCCCAAGCATTCATATTTAACTGACGACGGAGTGTTTTTTTGCACGTATTGTTTGTTTCGTTGTTTTAATAAGTGCGTGCTTGTTTTCTGCCGTAAAATCCCCACTACTGGTTAATAAACATATTTAACTTCAGTTGAGTATAATTCAATGTTACGTAGATGATAATCTGATAATTAGTATCGGAAGCGTTATAGTATTTACTCGTTTGAAAAGATCAAATCCGATACGGAGGATCCGCCCTCTCTATGAACTCCTCAAGAGTGACACTTTTCATTGGATGCACTCTAATATTAGTCAGAATCATATTGAATAACCACTCATTCAGAATGATTCAGTTGACCACCAGGTGCTGCAAAACAAAAACAACTTTAGAACAGCAACTTTTAATTACCATGACTTTAGTTGTCAAAAAATCTTACTAGAAACTACTAGTTTTATGTAAAAATAGCGGAGAAAGAGACATAGAGAATTGATTAGGCATGGTACTGCAAGCAGCTTAAGAAAATACAACAAATTAGAAGATGTCAAGCGTTTTGTTTTTCCTTTTTCGTAGAAAAAAGAAGCGGGGATTTTCACCCCACCGTTGGGGCTGTTTCTAGATCCTTCTAGAACTGATGAAATTTTCCCTCGCTGAAAGCAATCATAACATATCGAAAGGCAACCGGGAACCCGTGACTGAAGCGTGGCCTAACACATGTATGTGACTAAATCGTGACTAAATACATTCAGGGGTGTTACGTCATCTTCCTAGTAGTTTTTTTTTTCAATCTCGTACCCAGAGCCCACGTCCCTATTGGTTAGTACCACCAAATTATTATATTTCCGTTATTAACCCGTGCAAGGCTGCACAAATGGTAAAGATTATTAGCAGTGAATATTTGAATCAATCACGTAGGCTTTACCGTGTTTATATAACACCAGGTGACACCTTTGACCTTTCATTCATTCATAAACCAGCGAACAAGAAATACACCAAGAAAGGTAACAATCTCTTATCCATAATATTAGTGTCAAGCCGAAAATCACAGTATGTTTTTAATGCTACTCCACAATAGTTACTCGTACTAACTGACTTTCCGACTTTCTTATACCACTTAGTTTTATCATTTGGCGGAATTAAGTTTTTTTCCGCGTTAGTTAGTAATTTATTTAGTAATTATATTTAGTAATTTATTTTCCACGTCATAGTTTATACTATATTATTGGCTGGTTGCAAGCATTTCCTTTTGTCAAAAGACAAAGGTATAGCAGCCATTGTGGTACATGCCGTTAACAATGGATGCTTATGAGAAATCTTTTGTTAAATGGCACCAACATGGCCGCGGTTGCGTAGTTGCGCGGAAAATTGGTAACGCTTAGGACGGGTTGAATAATTGAGCGGTTTAGGGGACGCCATTTTGAACTCGTGGATACGCGAAGCAACAAAAATGTGACTGGATTGAAAAACGAAAAAGACAAACGTAGTCCCTAGGACAGCCCCATGATGCAGCACGCGTCCGTCCTACTCGGCCTCAAAAGTTTATAGTCTTATAGACCAACAGACTAACAGACTAACAGACCGACTGGGACAGACCAATTAACCTTTCCGATGTTGAGATTAAGACTAGGTCGAATTGACATATGCATTTTGTGGCTGTGTTTTTTCCAACCAGCTGTTTTGAGAATAAATGTTAGCCAATCAGAATCGAGAAAATTCGTAAAACTGAGGTGTTACTTTTCTTTTTGAAATTATGGATTTCCAGGTCACAAAATGGAAAAAATAGCATTGCTTATAAGCACTTGATAACAATAACATGATAATGAGGTGACCGTTGAAATCAGAATGTCATTATCGTTCTCGATCTCGGGCATGTATAGCGCAAATGTCAACTTACGAGCCAGCGATTTCGCGGTCTGCGGTAGTTCTAGTTTCTTAACGTAATCCCACAAGGTCTTACTTTGTAGGAATAGACAATAGGCAATAGCTAATAGTCTTATAATATAATAGAAAAGTATTTATTACGGAATTCAAAAGATAAAAAAAACGTATCTAATGTTACAAATATAAATAAATATAAAATAAAGTCAATTTATAAATAGATTTTGGTGACTTAATCTTCCGTAGTGCAACTTAGGTCGTGAAAAGTCGAAGAACTGAACGATGTCCGGTAGTACTTCTGTATGATGAATCAAAGAGCGTAGGCCAACTAATTAGGTCATGCTTACGGCTCGGTTAATGTTGCAACTCGAATGAAGGTAGTTCTTAGATTACGTTGATCCTCTTGATTTTTTTACGTACTGTACACCTATTTCAAAAAACGTCGGTCGGAGATCCGACATCTGAGACCGAAAGGAATTGTGGGTTGTAAAGAGTAAATTGTTTGTGGTTTTAATTAGTAGATAACATCTTGATATACTAACTTTGAGCGATGACCTGCACTGGCAAACTATCTGGGTAAGTGTATCTTGAATTATTAACGAAAAAACACTCAGTCCCCCACAATCGGTCTCAGATTTCTGAAATCAGATATCCAACCGACAACGTTTTTCGAAATATTTGTATAATTTGACAGGTTTAGCCACATAGAACAATGCAAACTATCTCTCTCTGCTGTTAGCCGATTTTTATCAATACAACATTTTTACCTTTTGAGATTCTTCTTCTTTACAAATTACTTCAACTCCGTTACTGAACAGTTGCAGTCTGTTGGCAGTGTGTTTGCAGTGTCAGTATCCATCACGGGGTATTACTCATTAATTTCCACATAATATTACCATTTACTTGAATAGCATCCTCAGGAGTTTTCATTATAGCTCACCAGTTCGGCTTGTTTGCAACAAGTTGGTGACAGAGTTTATTCTTGTTTCCCCTTGTTTTATATTTTCACTTCTCATTTATGGTTCTTATTCTCGCAGATATTCAGTTCTTACGTTTTTACCATTACATTTTCCATCGTACAGTAAAGAAAATTTGTTTTTAAGCCGGACGATCCCCCCAATTATCGTGTTATTTAACAGTTTTATTGCCCGCTATTATGCAAATAAATTCACATCCTCGCTGAATTCAGTGTAGTAGGATGTTTTAACTGATTGGTTAAACCGCCGGTATAGTACTTGTTACTGCGTACGTGACACATCAACTTGAGAAAGTTTGGTAGAGAACTAAAACGAGTGGGAAGTCACTAATGGTATTCACTTCCTCAAAGCTAGTAGAGAAATGTTCTAGATTATCACCATCACTTTCTACTTTCCCTCGATATAAACACTGTTGCTTCCTTAATTACGGACCATGTTGTAGTGATAATGGGTGGTTGCTCTCATGATAATACTCGTATTTCGTATGTACTCGAATGTCGTATGTCGTACGTAATGATAATAAGTAGTTGCTCTCAATAATCAGAATAGGTCTTGTTGAGACGTTTGTCAGTACATGCAGCGTAACGATGAAGATACATAACCGATAAGACTGCCGTTGATTTACACTCGCGTGAAAAAACTATAAGAATTATAATAACTAGAGACACAGTTTAAATATTAAAGCTGACCGCAAGTTTAACATCTTTAAAGACATGCAGTACTTGTTGTATAATAACTAGAGTCTAGTACAAAGAAGATGTAACTAGCTAAAAACGGAGTAAAAGACGAAGGACTAACGTCCGAAACGTCAGTAAGTTTTTTCATCTTTTCACGGTGTATAATTTACCTTTTTATCATTAGAGTCTAGTACAGGTGCTTTCGTGTTGCCTTTAGCAAACGGGTTCCACCCACGCCTCTACGTCTTCCTTAGTTTATTGTCACTACTGTTTCATCTTTTTCCTTGTCTTCTAACGTTTGATCAAGCCTGTTTTAGCGAGTAAACCATTAATCAATTCCTCTTCCTCTCTTTTGATAACATTCATAAATATTTTATCAAAAACTAATAAACGCCGTAACATAAATCTAATGAGAAGTTATTTGATGGTCTAAACTTCTTTTTAATTCAGTCATCCAACTTCCCTTAGTCAACGGGGCTTTCCCTTTAATAAAACCATTAATATTGGAAAGTCATTTGTTTTCAAGGGGGGAGGGGTGGGGCTACTCATTAGGAGTTATTTTATGGCTAAAATTCTTCTCAATTTAGTCATCCAACTTCCCTTAATCAACGGGGCTTTCCCTTTAAAAAAATCATTAATATTGGAAAGTGATTTGTTCATGAGGGGAGGGGGATGGTGGTGAGAACGAGCAAGAGCTCGCTCTATGATGCGATAAAACCGGCGATTTTGAAGAGTTTCAAACATTTGAAAATATGTCCTTGAAGATTTAAGGCTTATCTTTACATCGAAAAACTCAAAATTCAAACAAGTTTCTTCTTCTATAGTCACTAATTAGAGATAACTCCATAGAGATATTCATTTTGATATTGTATGCGCTACGATTTTTCACAACTCAACTTTGTTATTTTCTCTTAAATAATGCAAAATACAAATTTATTTTAAGTAACAAAAATGACTCCTTTCGGGCATTAAATTTCTGCTGAATTGCCGATTGCCCGGGCCATCTGTTAAATTTGACAGATTATGATATAAAATGAAAGTTTGAATTTTCATTTCGAAATTGAATAATTTTTCAGCCTACATTGAAGCTAAATAAACAGTGGTTAACGTGTGGACCTAGTGAGGGGGATACAATATGATTTTTACTTACGGCACGTCACGCATTGAGTAGCCAAAATTACTAACGCCCTCTACAGTCAATATTTGTCTTTATTTATTTTTATTTTTTTCAATTTTCCACTCTCTTTTATTGCTTTTTGGTTTTTCTTATCTTTGGAAGAAGCGAGAAATGCGGGTGAAAAAGTTCAGGAAAGTTTTCGGCAGATGGCAGGAAGAAACAACGTGACAGGAAGGCTAGATAAATTTAGCAATAAAATTATTTGATTGACTTCCTTACTTTTTATTTAGGTTCTCAATTAAGATAATTGCCCGAGCAATAGTTGATAGAACGGCTTAGTCACTGGTACTTCCTTCCCTGATGAATAAATGCGTATTGATTCTCTAGACTCGCAAGCCAGTCGGTAGGCAGTCGGAAGGCAAGTGTGACCTAGACCTGGCCAACCGCCAACATTGTAAAGTTAACACCAACTTTCTTGAATATATCTACGAAAAATAACTCGTGCAAAGAAAACTTGAGACGACAAGTGTTGGAAGTTGTGAGTGAAGTAATAAAGGAATAAAGAGTTGTAGTATAGAAATGTCTTCAACTAGGTATAATGCATCTAGTAGCGATACATTCATTACAAGTGACACAGGAAATGTTCTTCAACAATTTACTTCCGGTCGTATTTTGTTTTTCTCTTGATCGTTCTTTTCTCTGGCCTATATTTGTATTTTATACTCTTTTATTATCCCTTATTACCCTGTAATTTCGATATGGCTCAGGATATTATTGAATAGATAGCTTTTTATGTTTGTTTTTGGATAAATTGTTTTCCCTGTGTCGGTTGATAGGTACATAGATTAAGTGGAATGTTGTAGAGAAGATTGATGTTCTGCTAAAAGAACACAAAGCCGGGGTGAATTGCATAACATTGGCTGTTTGTTATGTGCTCAACTAGTGTTTTAACCAACTAGTTGAGTCCAATCTTTACTCTAATGTTATCCTTAGGAACGAAACTAGTGACTGCATAGAGATACTGCCTGACATATTCTTCACAACTTTGACCTTTAGTTACATGCCTACTGAAGTATTATCAACTCACTCACTTCTGCATTGGACTTAAACATGAGGCTTTCAAACTTGAACATTCAAAGAATTTGCATAATTATTTGGTCAAAAAAATAGCTCTCACTTGCTTTTTTTGCTGGAACTTGCTCAATTCAGCAAAATTATCCTTCATTCCTCTTCATATCCGGTTTTAAACAAGCTGCCAATTAGCGGTACGTTCAAAGAATGGAAGGGTGGTATTTCGCTTATTTGAGCAAATGAGGCGCGTTCCTGTTGACAAGAGCTCATTCTCTGACCAATAATATTCAAGTATATATGTAGTATTGTTCGCGAGAACGAGGTAGCATTGATTTGTGCTAGACAACAACACGACAGAAATTTGAAGTCAGTAAATTTCCATTGCGAATGATTGCAGGGTACCAAGAATCATAAAAAGAATCTAAACACCCACGCTAAGGCCCTCAGTAAGAACTCAAGAATTCCTAAACTATTACTCATCCTGGAGGTGTACTGTTAAAAGACTGGCTAAATCAACGGGAAGTTGGATTTGTCAGGATTTGAGAAAGTTGGCCCACTGAGCTGGCTAACTAAATAACTGGATTGGGATCAAAGCCCAGAGAGTGCGTCCTATCTAAAACTACGAATGGTAATCAGCGGGGAGGTGGGGAAGATGAGCGATGCGGACGATATGAAATCCCCCAACAACGTGATGGAGAGGAACCAGTGTGAAGACACGGAAACTCCTGTTAAACGTAAACGAGGAAGACCAAAGAAAGTGGTAGTCGAGGTATGTACCAAACTACGGTTAGTGTTGTGTATCATATGACTGAACGTGGTCTAATACTACTCATACGTTGCATGTTGTTTTGTTCTGATAAACAACAGAAGCCAACAGAAGAGAACACCGACGGCCCTGTGGTGAAAAGAAAACGAGGTCGACCTAAAGGATCAAAAAATAAAAACCCTAAAGTAAGTGTTTAGTCTGTAAGTAGTTGCCTGTTCAGTTCGACTAGCAGGGAGTGATCATGTCGTTGTAGTACCTTACTTCACTACAATACAATTTACTACTACAATCAAGTCATCCCATATATATGCTGTACGATAGCACGTCTTTAAAGCTGTAAACAACCAAGTTTTATTCAAGCTCGTCAAATTTTGATATAAGAGTTAACGCTTCTGTTTATTAGTGTATTGTCAAGGGTATTTTAAGTTACAGTTCACCGATCTTTTTTTGTTGTGGTTAACTTGATGTCGAATCACCCAAGAGACTCGTGACGAATTGTTTACAAGTTCAAATAAATAATTAGTCCGCGGACAACGAACTCTTTTACAGCTGTATTCTCGTAGGATTCCACGAACTATCATATACATATCGCACTCTCGCTTCTTGTTGATCTCTGAGCTCAGCACTTCCGGTATTTAAACCATACGACCTGTTGAATGTACTTTCCTTTTATTTCTCGTGATCAACTATCTTGAATGCTTTTCGTATTTCAGTGATCCCGCCTTACGTCACGTGCTGTCATCCACACATGCGTAGAGTATGTGAAGTACGCCACGTGTTGTTTGCGCGGGAAAAATTATAGCAAATGCAAACACGGCGGCGCGTTGACGCGTACACAAAAGCAGCAGACACGTGCTCTGGCTTTGTATGTCCACTTCAACATCCATCTGCCTTTCATGCTTCATGCAACAAATAAAACACAGACTAAAAGATTTCATTTAGACTTAAATACCTAAAAAGAAAAAAAAACGGACTTTCTTTGTGTTAAACAAAGACCAAACAACGTACAGTTACAAACATTACAGTCAACAACAAAAAAACAGTTCAGTTTCCCATCAAACATAATCGTTAAACCGTTCCAGAACTTCATTGTAGACAATTCATCTATTTTCTTGTAAACTAAAGGGTTATATATAGTGTATCTCTTGCAAATTTACTTGTTCTGTCCCGGCAAAGAAGACGCAAATTTGAATGGAATTCAACACGACTGCAGTCCAAACATGGTTGTCGGGTATTAAACCAGGATTAGATATGGACAGTTAGCTTGATGAAATTGAATATTGATTTACTAATCTTTTTAGTCATATTATTATTATATTCTGGTTTGATAGCAAACGGCAACACGTGGTGATCATAATGGCCTCGTCTAGTCACGACCAAGTCTATTTTCGTACTTATATCTCTCCAATCTCATCTTTCTACTCTTTGAAACGTTTTATATCAGTTGGTGTTCTTTTGTAATAGTGGTCGGTCAGTGCGTGGTTTCGAAGTGTCGTTCTATTCAATAGCTATTGCCTATGATCTAACCAATTCATTAATATCAGCTTAATTTAGATTTCTTTTTTCAATTCATAGGTCATATTAATATCTAAACATAAACCATCAAAGATTTGCCCGAGTCACAATGATTTCATGGATCCTCGACTACTGTTTTTAGTGCCGGTGTCAGATATTGATCCATTGTTCTGCTTAGAAGAATAATCATTCAAAGATTAAGAGTCAAATGCATGCCTTAATTCTATGTTGAATATTGTGATTTAAGCAGCAACAATTTTATCATTAACTGGAAGATGAGTTGTCGTTTGTTTGGTAAAGTAAGATTGGGGTTAATACGATAAGGGGTCAGTTATCTTATATACTGCTTGTCAACATCCAAATGTTGTGTTTTTTTTAGCATTCTTTAGAGCAAAGAAAACAGTGTAAGAACTCATAAAAAGTGGCATATCTGTTTCAGTACTAAAGAGTCATTTTTCCCGGCAAAACTTCTCGTGTAAGTCAAATTCCTTCCAGCCTTCTTTAATGGCTGCCATAACGTGATAGTGCAAAGCCGAAGTAATTTAGGATTAAACGACAAAATGGAGGATTTCAAGGCCGTTCAAGTACTCTAACAAATCGATGTGTATTCGTGTTGAATTCGGAGAATAATCGTTGTTCTAGCAGGTGTTCGTATTTAGATCTTCAGGTGGTCTAGTGTGATTTGTTTTGGTTTGTTTATCAATTCAATAACGAGAAAATGTCTGGCAGAGTCTTATTCTTCTTCACATGAAATCATTTATTGTATGGATTAAGAATATAACTTTATGAAACTTTTCGACTCTATCGTTGTCTGTCCATGTATACTTAGTGTTCATTCGATACCGCCATCTTTTAACCTTCAAACACACTCGGCTGAGGCTAGTTTTAAAAGGAAACAAAGTTCGTTGTTCTTTGTAGAATGGCGCTATATATTATTATTTGATTAAATTTCTCTCTATACATGTCAAGGTTACGTATTGTTTCTAAGGAAGATCTCTTTGACCTTGTTATTTCAGTATGAAAATAGTGTCGGGTCATTAAAATCCCAACTCCCGTTTTCACATCAAGTACTGACTGCTATTTTGTTCTATTGGTAGATCTTTTGGTGGTTCGTTAAACTTTTGGTAGAACTTTTGGTAGAAATTATAGGAAGGAGTGGACATGTGTTTGCTTTCAATCGCACCGTGTTGCTAGTCGGTTTAGCCCAATTTTCTTAAATATTCTTGTTATTTATTCATTCATAAAAAATAGGTTCACGTACAGAAAATGAGGAGCATCATTTCATTCAGCTTTCTTGTTTCTCGTTCTTTGTCGTTTTGTAAGCCAAGATTTCCGGACAAGCGTTCAGACAGAGCGATTGTAAATGTAAAGATCATTTAGCTGACACTTACCAACACAAAGACATAATTGGAATAAAATAAAATAAAATGGATGAGAATTAATCTGCCGTAAAGACAATACGTCGTTACTTGATGCAACGTGTTGCTGTTCCGAGACACGCAAATGCAAACCTGTCTTACTGCTCAACTCCACAATTCACTTCTCTGTTTAGTCTTCACAACACGTTTCTTAAACTTTTAAGACACTCGAAATAAAAGAAGTGGTGTCAAAGATTCGAAACTGAGTGTGCATAACTTTTTTTCAAGCTGTATCGAAACATCTAGAAGAAAGAACACAAACGACTTGAATCGCAACAAGACGCATGGGAATTCTCATAACGTTCTTTTTGTCGTTTCTAATAAATGAATGTGAGAATTTAGAAATCGATCGGTCAATATTCGTTTCCGTTGCATTGTTATTTGTTCATATTGCATTGAATTCGAATGAATATTTAATAACCTTATATCCCAGCAGACTTTCTTTCAATTACTTTATTAATTTGTGTCCATCAAGTCATTACATTTTAACCGCAAAGGTTCAGGACTGTTTTAGTGATCGAGCCCTTTGTCTCGTGTGCTGAGCGGGACTTCTGACTCAGTTGCTAATGCGTTGAGACTGTATTAATGAAAAAACGAAAGAGCTGAAACTACAAAAGAAAATGAAATCAGAGTACTGTTAGAATGGGATGGTATTATGTGGAGTACTGTTTGAACCCTTGCCTGAGAGAGAGAGAGTGACTTTAATGATTAGTAGATCAATAAAAGAGATTAGCAGCTGATGTAGCACTTACTGACTTTATTACCTCTTCATAGATCCTTCATTTATCCTCGAACCGAACTTTCTTTCTTTATTCTCTTCTATTTTTTTTTTATCCTTCATTTCTTTAAATTTTCGCTTCATTCTTTCTTTCCTGTCATTTAACGTTTCTTTCTTCCTCATTCATTCTCCTTGTGTCGCAGTTTACGATAAGTGTGTTTTAGTTTGTGTAAAGCACGGACGGCGTAGCGGTAAGAGCGCTCGTCTCTCACCAATGCTCGGTGTCGTATGCGAGTAGAGTTGTTTGCTGGTTCTCTCCTGTGCTTCGAGGGTTATTCTCCGGGTTCTCCGGTTTTCCTCCCTAAACAAAAAACTTCTAAAAATCTTAATTGGAATTCAGTAAATGCCACTGTTAAATCCTATTATGATATTATTTATAACATGGTCACTCTATACTTCAGAAGTCATTACAACCAGACTAGTACTCTTGACAATACATTTCTTGATACTATAATAAATCTCCCTTCACCTTGCAAATATATATTTTTTCTATAACTCATTTATATCCGTCTATATCCGTATATATCCAAGTCTACCTTTGTTAAGATACCTATTAATTCTTTGTATTTTTCATTGTTAGCCAAAACCTGTCAATACCGGTCCTCCTCGGCCAAGAGGACGTCCAAGAAAATGGGTAAGTTACCATGATTACAGATATTGATCGACAGCTGGAACGTTTGAGTGTCTTCAACTCAGTTATCATCTTTACACAACCTTCTTGTTGGTATATATTGCCATCCCGTTTTTCCTCAGTTCTAAACTAAAAGTCACTTTCGTGTTTTATTTCAGCCTGTCCCTGATGCCACAACACCAAAGAGAGGCAGAGGGCGACCCAAGAAAGGGGTAAGACTGTTCTCGTACTTTACACTTGCCCCACAGTCCACCACTATTATTTTTTACGTGTTATTTTTGCGAGCCACCAAGTGCGGCGCGATTGGTCGACGTGATCCTTTTGCAGGAATTTCAATTGTGTTTCGCGCCCCAAAAATGTTGCATGCGTGCGTCCGAACACAAACTGTTGGTTCAGCGACAGATTTCTTTTTCTAGACTCCCAGTAACGTAGGTATTCTCTACTTTCCCATATTAGTTTGCAGCTTTGGGGGGTAACCAGAGGAAATATCCGCACTTATTTTGCTGAAGGCAAAACCAAAGCTCTTGATATTCTGTACGTGCAAAAATAACTCGGAATAAACTAATAACCAGTATTGTACAGATAAAAGCAGGTATAGTATATAAATTTATTTGAAGAGAGTTTCAATTCGGGACAGTTTTTTGATTGGTTATCCACAATGAAGCAAAGCATTATGGGCCATGGGAGAGAAGAGAATATGTAGCTATATGTACTAAATTGTGATTGGTTAACCCCTACTTGCACTCTTACGCGCCCTCTCATTGGCTGCTTTGCGATACACGAACCGGGCTGACTGAAGAACCCAGACGAACCTAACCAATAGTTGTTCTCGGATGCACGCAGGCCACACAAATGCGGCAAATTTTGACTAAGAAAATCATCAGTAAATTTGGCGCGAATCAAAAATGACAAGTCCTCCGTCGTGGGATGAAAAACGGCCGAATTAGACGGTACGATTTTCGCCTACAACCATTGCATGCAACCTGATCACGTCATACTTACGACATGACTTGTGTCGTGTAATTCTGTCCTACAACTCACTCAAGTCTGTTTTGTGCAACTACAAAAAGTTGTAGAGTTATAAAACGTGTTTTAAAATCCTGTGATAGTCATAGCGAAATTTGCTCAAAATACCCTACCGTGAGGGGAGTCTGTGGGGAAATTTGTGGTGGAGTCCATGGGGCGATAAAAATGTCGGAAACAACAACAAAAACAACAACACCGATTTTGCCAAAAAGAACAAGCTCACCAAGTGAGACGAAGACAAAAAGGATAAAGTTAATTTTACTGATGAAGAATTTGATCTTTTAATTTCTTTGGAGTAAAGAGAATGTTTTTTTCAACTGTAAACACGCCGGTTACTCAAAAAAAGACGCAGGACACGTAGCGAGTTGTAGGTAAAATGAGGTAGGCGACACAAGCTGACCTACATGTCGTAAGTATGACGTGAGCAGGTCGTAGGCGAAAATCATACCGTCTCATTCGGCCTTTAGAAATACGTTTTGTACATGGAAGCGTACGAAAACTCAATCGGGTACTAGAGCACAATAGAGTGGCTCCCTGATTGATCGAACTATTATGAAATATTTCTGTTAATTACATGCCAGCGTGTGATCTAGTAAAAAAGGCCGGAATTTATCGCTGGCTTCCCCGTGTACTTACATCTTCTTGATGGAGTTTGGTTCTCTTTAGACTCGTACGAACTTGTTAACTTTATATATATAAATATGCAATAGCTTGGGGCGATCCTCCTAGTCTCTCAGGACAGGCAAGAGTCTGGTATTATTCCATCGAAATGTGAACACATTAACTGTGACCACTTCGCTTCAAGCTGTTACTCGTAGAAGTATAACCCTAGAAGCCCAACATCTCTCAACATAAGAACCAGGGGCGGATAGCGATAGTCTACTATGTTAGTAAAGTTTTTTAGGTCTCTCCCTTAATTCAGGGTTTTTTTTTCGAGTTTACCAATATACTTTCATCCACAAAATTCATGGAACGCACTAAATCTCATTGTTTCGAGTTTGCCTGACTTGTAGATCATCCCCGAGGTTGTTCCAGGGTATAATCTGTGATCTAGCTGTGCCCTGACTTGTAAATCAGCCCAGAAGTTGTTCCAGGGTGCGATCTGTGATCTAGCTGTTCCCTGACTTGTAAATCAGCACAGAGGTTGTTCCAGGGTGCGATCTGTGATCTAGCTGTGCCCTGACTTGTAGTAGATCAGCCCAGAGGTTGTTTCAGCGTGCAATCTGTGATCTAGCTGTACCCTGACTTGTAGTAGATTATCCCCGAGGTTGTTCCAGGTTACTATCTGTGATCTAGCTGTGCCCTGACTTGTAGATCATCCCCGAGGTTGTTTCAGGGTACGATCTGTGATCTAGCTGTGCCCTGACTTGTAGATCATCCCCGAGGTTGTTCCAGGGTACGATCTGTGATCTAGCTGTGCCCTGACTTGTAGATCATCCCCGAGGTTGTTCCAGGGTACGATCTGTGATCTAGCTGTGCTCTGACTTGTAGATCAGTACAGAGGTGACCCTTGGTGCTGACCCGCTAAACCCAAACTCGTATTTTTTCCTCTAGGAGTCGCAAGGCGGAGTAGGATTGCCTACCATGGTAGCTCAATCCGAATCTGAATCGATGATCACCCATGATCCAGTACCACCTGATGAGATGTTCTCTGACTCTGTTGATAGCTTTGACTAAACTGGTCCGACTCTATAGCTTGATCTGTGACGACTTGACGATTGTGAGTACAGCTATTTGATTAAAGTAGAAAGAAATCAGTGACAGAGGAATGGAAATGGATTTCTAGGACATGCAGAAAGATATACAATACGGTCATCTATGAGATGGTGCTAGATAGGAATCGATGCTACATGGTTCAGGACACAAGGACAGAAGTAAAGATAACGGACATTATTGTATAATATAACATTTTAACATTGGTTTTAATGGATTAAGACACCGTATAATCGTTTTATCTATCATTGTGAGTCAACAGTTAATACTGAAGAATAGAGTATAACATGCTAATAAGTATGTCTGTATGTATGTGGTGCGTGTTTTTGTGTATATATATGTATATAAGTTACAAATAACTTTTCAGATTATTTTTTATCTAAGTACAGATACAACTGTACAAAGTACTTTGTGTTCTACCATTTTCATTGTTGTGTTTATAATGAAGAACTGAAAAACGAAATCAATGGAACTAAAAAAAAACGAGACATTAAAAAAAAACTTTATTACTTTCCAACTGTTTTTATTTCTATACGCTGATGGAGACAACAGTATGTAAAGTATTTAAGGGTACATGAAAACAATTTGTTTGATTGACATTTATAATTATAAAAGTCTCTATCATCACCTCTTTTGCATCTCATCTTTAACGATTTTTTTCTTTGTTACTACCGTTCTTAAAAGTTGAGTTCCGACGACCCGTATCATGACGTCAGAATTCTTTCAAATCAATGGATATGACAGCATTTTAACCCTGGCACGTTCCTTTGCAGTGTGTCCTGACTTGAATAAAACTGCACAATTTGTCTAGCATCATCAACTTTTATTCATACTTTTGGTTCTGTAATCGTTTTTCAGTTCATCAATGAAACACTAGTCTCCTTAGCAGCTGATTTTAGTCTTCTTCTATTCGGATATAGAATGAACCATGAGGGAATGAAATAAGACTAAAAACGTCTGCTATGATCAAAGGTATATATATCCATATGCAGATATACTTTAGACCTATAGTCAGATTTACATGAGGTTTAACCATCTTTTTAATGTTCTGTTAGACATAATGCAACATTATGGGATAGGATTCTTTCTCTCTGCAACATTATGAGATAATCCTCATCTCTATGGAGCATTATGGGATAGCATTCATCTCAATGGAACATTATGAGATAATCTACATCTCTATGGAACCTTATAGGATAGGGTTATATGAGTGGAACATTATGGGATATGGGCTGCTGTCATATTGATGTTGCTCCATATGGTTCAGGGTTCAGTATTCAAAGTAAAGTATGACACCTATGCCATAATTACCTATCAAGAATAAAGTTATTATATCTAGTCTTGAAAGTCTTCTTACTAAGTGAGATGTTTTCTAGTTTTTTAATAATACTTACTGTAATTTCAGTCAGACTTTGTGGGGCTTTTCTGTGCCCTAATAACTAAACTAACAGTAAGTTGTATCAGCACGATATATGTTTAATTGCAACAGTTTATGTAATCAATTACCAAGTTACTGATCGCCTAGATTGTATTTTGTTCCCTAGGGAACATGTGTTGACCTTGTAGCCACAATATATTCTTATTCCTATCGGAATAAACTTTATCAGGAAGATTTTATATTTCTTGACTTTTTGTTGAGAAGACTGTCTCTGTCCTTTTGCCCTCGCACTCAAAGATTTTCGTTACTTACATCATTAAGATCAACAAATCAATGCCCTTGAAAATGGGGGGTACTACCATAAGGAAAATGTTTGACCACTTGATATCCCATTAACCTAATAGTGCTCTTTACTGAGGGGGAAGTTTTAGCCCTTCATACATCATTGTTCCCAAGCTCCCATTTTGATCAAGTCCCATAGTCCCAGCAAATCCCATTCCTTTTTTCTGTGAATCCTATTCCCAGTGCAGAAAATCATATTCCCAGCCCAAACAAGGCAAATTCCCAGCTATTAATTTATCCCTTCGGGACCCTCTTTTCAGACCAGATACTGTTTGGCTTTAAATGGAAGCAAGTCTTGTTCCTCAAATACCTCCAACTACCTTTCAGTAATTGAAGGGAATTGAGATCAAAGTTATGGGTAATGCTTGATATGTGCGTTTTGCTGCCTACATAAAACGTTGTGCATGCACCATGAAATTCTAAGAAATTTTTTCGTTCTGATTGGCTATTGAAGTGGGTAGATTTTTCAGCCTAAAAAGATGGGGGGGGGGGGGGGTGGAGGCTAAGTTTGAGATTACACTTATTTACTGTCTTACAGCTATTTTCATAAACATGCAAGCTTGGTGCTCTGAGTTGCATGCTGAAATTTGGTTTTTCCAGCCGTCAGTCAAAAATATGAAAATTACCGACTGATTAGGTTTGATGTCACATGTTTATGCAAATAGCTGTAATGGCCCCAGTACATATATTCAAGACCTCGGACATGGTTTTTCCCTGTCTGGAACCTCTTGGCTGCATAATTATTCCCCACTCCCCCCCTCCCTCCTTTTTTTCTTATTTCCATGGTATTTATTTTGTTAAATAATTTTACTAAAATTTATTTGCAAATGAAGGAAAATTTTATTTTGACATTTAAATGAGGTTTGCACAGTTTTTTTTTCCATTTCCACTCTTCCCTTCCACACTCCCTGTCTGTTTTTACATGAGAAACTTTCTGAATTAGAACATATTATTGTACTACTACACTCTGTATTGTGGCCATTGTATGATGTCATGCTCTTTTGAAACAAATATAGGTTTCTTTACAATTCGCTTTTCTTGTCGTCTTTTTCTGAATAAAGAAAAATATTTATGATTAGAACTTTTGAGTGCTATTTTTTCCTTAAGTTCCACATCCCATGACATTTTGCCCACATTCAACATATTCAAAAGTATCTTAATCTTTATTTTATTAATGACTTTCACAATTTTCCCAAAAATCAAAAAGGAAAATGTCACATCCCAGAGATTGAATTTGGCAATTACCAAGTCACTGCCTATGCCAATATCCAGAATCACATTAGAGTTTTTCTAGTTTCCAGGATCCAGCACTATATTTCATCCGTTTCCCAGCTCGTGGGAATACCCTTCCAGACCCTGTGTACAGAGAAATGGAATACAAACAAAACCTTACCTCCAGCTTTGAAATCTACCGAAGCAGAGTTGATACAATAACGTAAACCAGTAGGTTTAGGGCCATCATCAAATAAATGTCCCAGATGAGCACCACACTGAAAATGAATCAATGGATAACTGTTTGATAAACAGGTTTGACAACTTAATGTACCAAGAGCTAATCACGCCAAGTGGGAAGCTCATAAATGCAGAATTGGAAGGATTGAATGGTTTCCTTTTCTTTGGCTTGTGCTTATGCCTATGACAAGTGGCTTTCACTTGCAATTGCATGCATTAACTGCTGCTGATTCTAACTCTGATTCTGTTGCCATTGTGAATAAACATTTTACTAGACAAAAACTTTGAAAATTATTGACTTCAAAGCAATAAATATCTCAAACTTGAAGCCTAACTACGAGAGAGTATACCAGTCGTGATTTAGGGATCCGAATTTTGTGATGGGTTTGTCGTTGGACCCAAAGACCCAACACGGCAAATAGAACATCAATATAAGAGATATGAGATTACTAGTTACTGATCACAGTTTTGTGCCTATGAAGGAATAGGAGCTTTTGCTTGTGCACATGCACACACATCTATTGTTTAATCATAGGTCATGTGACCTTTAATTTTTGCAGCGTACTCTCATCTCCTGCGTTTAATACACACCAGGATTCTTTTATATTTTCTTGTTTCCTCTTCCTTTTTTTTTTTTTGCTAAAGCCATCTTTTCTTTTCTTAACTTTTAACCTCTCATTCCTGATGCCCTGCAACCTGCACTGTTGTATGTCATAATTTTCTCCCATATTGATATAGAAATATAGAAGTAAGTTGTAGTGCTTGGGAACGAGGTTATTCCAGGCGAAAGTTCTTGGAATTAAATTCGGAAAAATTAATTTCCAACCTCACTGGGGTTTGAACCCACGACATTCGGAATTGTACAACCGATGCTCTACCAGCTGAGCTAGAGGTCAGACTGATGGCAGGCCGGGGTGAAATAGATGTTAGGTCGCAGTAAATATGATACAAAGATGAGAGTATGTGGACTGCGTGGCACTAATGAAATAATTGAAGATATAGGAATATAGGTAAATTGTAGTGCTTGGGAACGAGGTTATTCCGGGCGAAAGCCCTTGGAATTAAATTCGGAAAAATTCATTTCCGACTTTGCTGGGATTCAAACCCATGACCTTCGGAATTGTTCTACCGATGCTCTACCAGCTGAGCTCTCAGTCTGACCTCTAGCTCAGCTGGTAGAGCATCGGTAGTACAATTCCAGCTGTTGGGTTTCTTGGGCTGTTGGGCTGTTGGGTTTGTTAGGCTGTTGGGTTTGTTGGGCTGTTGGGCTTGTTGGGCTGTTGGGCTTGTTGGGCTTGTTGGGCTTGTTGGGCTTGTTGGGCTGTTGGGCTGTTGGGCTGTTGGGCTGTTGGGCTGTTGGGCTGTTGGGCTGTTGGGCTGTTGGGCTGTTGGGCTGTTGGGCTGTTGGGCTGTTGGGCTGTTGGGCTGTTGGGCTGTTGGGCTGTTGGGCTGTTGGGCTGTTGGGTTTGTTGGGCCATTGCGTTTTAGCACTTTTATACTCCATAAACCTTACATCATTGTCAGTATCACGACTGATATCGACAATCTGGTGTAACTTATTAAATTATTACAGAATAGTGAATATAGTTATGGCCTTGAAAATGATAGTTTTGCATGGACTCTGGGTGGCGCCTGGTTAACTATCGATATGGGAGAAAATTATCATACAACAGCACAGGTTGCAGAGCATCAGGAATGAGAGGTTAAAAGTTAAGAAAGGAAAAGATGGCTTTAGCAACAACAACAAAAAAGGAAGAGGAAACAAGAAAATATAAAAGAATCCTGGTGTGTATTAAACGCAGGAGATGAGACTATGGTGCAAAAATTAAATGTCCCGTGTATGATAAAATGATAGATGTGCATGCGCACAAGCGAAAGCACCTATTCCTTCATAGGCACAGATTAAACTGTGATCAGAAGTATGCTCATATCTCTTATATTGATGTTTGCCGTTTTGGGTCATTGGGTCCAACGACAAACCCAACACAGAACTCAGATCCCTAAATCGTGACCCATTTGAAGAACTAATATGGGCAACATTCACTTTGCAACTTGCAGTACAGCAATGGACAACGTCTCACCAATGTGACCAACATGAGGAGCTTTGGTCAAAAAAGTTTAAACTTTGATTGACATAAAGTAGTTTCATGTTATGTTTAGTGACACCTTCACATAGTGACACATAAAGGACGACCCATAAAGCTCCTCATGGTTAAATTCCGGATTAAATATCGAATACACAAGAGACAGCTTTGTAGGAAAAAATGTCCTTTTTATGAGGGTAGCAGTTAACAGCCAGAGGCTAACAAACCTGTGGCCCTTGTTTGAATTCCATGATCAAATTAGAATTTAGGTGTTGATTTTTGTGAAGGTAGGAATATCAGCAAACCTGGAGAAAAACCCTTGAAAGCACAGGAGAGAACCAGCAAGCAACTCTACTCACATATAACAATGAGCCTGTCAGAATTCAAACCGAGCGCTCACATTGCTATGCCACCCATACTTCCCTAGAATACAGCCAATGAGTGATAAACAACTGTCTCCAGTGCATTTCATCTTCTGTGTATATTACTAACAATATTACTTGATCAAAAATTATGAGACATCATCCACAATATTTTTTTTAAAGTTGTCCATCAATAGGGCTTTCTGAAAAAAATATCAAAAAAGATATCCGCTGTGTGCGATATACTTTTGTTATACTTGTATGTATATTTGAAACAGCCATAATTTTTACAAATGGCCTGTATCTATATATATATATATAATACACACTTCTCAAGTTCCCATTATATTGAGCCAGCACAAGCCCCTGTGAGTGGATAAAAAACATACTTACATGAGCACAAACAACTTCAACTCTGTGCATCCCATGTGATGTGTCTACAATCTTTTTAACATTTGCTTCATCTATTACATCATAGAACGATGGCCAACCGCTACCAGAATTATATTTGGTTGAAGCATTAAATAATTCCTTGTTACATACTACACATCGATATATACCAGGGTCTTTCTTATCATGATATGTACCAGTATATGCTCTATAAAACAAAGGGAGAATACGAACATAGTTACAAAAGTTTCTTTTCATTTGACCTATTTATCCTATATCTGTCTACAACAGTTAAGATTTAATGACTTCATTAACCCACCATCTTTATTGAAGCATATAATCAGGAATGATGTTATCTGGTATAATATAGTTTAAATACAAATATGATATACCTTTCAGTGCCTCTTTCTTGAGTTATATGGTACTGCTCTGGAGTAAGTCGTGATCTTAACTCCTCTTTACTAAATTTAGCTGGAAATTCTTCTTTGGCCACTAAAAATATTGAAATCAAAAAATCATTTTAACATCTTCATTCACACTGCTGTGGTTTCTAGCCCAAGAAATATTGGTTTGATGTATCAGTGAAAGTCATGAAATATAGATTTCTCTCTCAACATTAAAACTTTTGTTTAGGAATATGTATTGGAACCTTTTTACTATTCCAGTTCAGCTAAAGGGGAAAAGTTAGTCATCAATCTGTTAAGTTAGCTACAGTTATTACAAAACTTTATGAAAAATAAATATTTGTTAAAGAATATAGCTCGGTATATGGGTAGGTTGGTATGAATGGTAGCATGTTATGGCTGTTGAATACAAGACTAGAGGGATATTACGTTGAAGCTTCTGTCAGTAGATAACAAATATCCCTCTTCAAAATCCATTCCCTCAGATTGTGGGACTTTTTACCTCGACTTTTCTTGAAGTATGACGGTTTGACATTAGGAGGAAGATCTGGCGGAAAGACTCTCCACATTTTGATGTCTTATCAATAATAAATAGAGGACTATTACCAAGACCGGTTGTCCTGAATGTTACATAAGATTTACAGTCTAGTCACGATTAAGGTCACGGTCAAATCTTCATTTACTTTTTGTCACTTTTCGTCGTAATAAATCAAACATCTAATGCCATATATAGGCTTTAAAATAAACACATAATCCCTTGGGCTACTAAACTCGATATTTTAGTGGCTAATTAGCAAAACCAATTCATGGGATTGTTTGGTTCACTTGAGCAGCGCCGACTAAAGATATTTAAATTAACACTGTTGGTGGAGATGCCAGTTATTGAAGCTTATAGTTTGAGGTCATAAGGTACACTAACAATAGAGGTTTAGAGTCCACGTAGAGTTGTCTGTAACTACGCATTTCCTGATGAATATTGTTTATAATTACTGATTATGCCCTCATCATCACACAAGTAGTTCAATATTCAACAGGGAACGGATCTGTTAGTGATTCAGATGGTTAGATTAGAAGAGAGAAGGTCAATCAGTGATCATAAGTATAGCTAAGGCTTACCTTCACTACCCATGCTGTGTTTAATGCCAGTGAAATGTCCTACAACGCAGCAAATCGATAACAGCAGTGGAATTTTCTGCCTCATAATCATTTAACAACATTACGTAATGCTCCTTCTAGAACCCCTGACTGTAGGCTCATCTGGTTACCAGGCTTAATCAGGTTAAGGTAGCCCAATATACCATAACTGGGTTAATCTGAACCTTGGAAATTTTTTTCATTTTTTAAAATTAACGTATGGCATTCATGAGTTATTATGGGACCAACAAAGTCGCCGAGTTTTTTGGCTTTCGTCTATCAAAATATACAATTCTGATCGTTTGAAAATTTATAAACAGGAGCTTAAAAACTAGACACCTCGATTCATTAGCTAACTAGTTGTGTGGGTCGCGCAACGGTAGCCCAGGCTGACCATTAGTGTTGAATAACTGAATCGATCGAGAGACAGACAGACAGGCAAAGATTATATGGGTATCTTTTCACGGTGTATAATTTACCTTTTCATCATTACTGTTTCATTAGAAACACCGACGCAGCTCACACTAGTTTTTAGCTAGTTATATCTTTTGATTATATGGGTAGTTTTGAATCCTCATTTTTACGCTTTAAAATAACTAAAATCAAATAAAACTTCCAGCGTGTGTTGTTGATATATTGAACAAACCCCAGGTTTAATTACAGCTCATTTCGTTCGGGTTTAGATGACGCTTGTCCACCACACACTAAAGAGGAGACTGTAGTAAACGACTCGGAAAAAACGGCCTTCGAACGGTCGAACTCTTTGCCAAATATTTTGCCGAAAAATGCTTCCAGCTGAAACTTTCTTTTGCAGGACTTTGAAGAGATAACTAAGCCACGCTATCACTTTAACAGAATTAACAAAACCATAATTCTTGAGAAGCAATCCCCAATATATAATCTTTGTCTGTCTGTCTGTCTGTCTGTCTGTCTCTCGATCGATCGATTCAGTTATTCGACACTAATGGTAAATCATCCAGTGAAGTAGGCTTGCGGAGAGGATTGCAAAGTCAGTTTTTGGGCTACCTATGGATGGGCTGGTAGTTTGCATAGAACGTGGGTCACGTGTCCTCGAACTTGAGCCCACAGAATAATTTCAAAATCTCCTTCTCGGAGAGAAGTATTATTGATTACCAGAGGACCCGACACTTCACTAACCAGTACAATATAAGATATAGGCTATTAAAAGGCCCTTACAGGCTTCGAAAAACTATTCGTAAATCTTATGTTTAACTATAAAATATTGATGATTGTTGGTCTATTATGATGGTCAGATACACAGGGACAACGCGGTCTCATTGGTCAATTTTTTGTCACAAATTTCTTTCTATTTCACATGGTTCTGAATAGAAACACGTACTCGTGTTATTCTTTTTAATGTTATTTACGCTTTCCCGGCCGTCAAAGTAACATCAAAATTAGTAGTTCTACGAAACGTTAGTGACTCGGAATCCCGGGAAAATCTGAATGTTCTGATTAAACTGCCAAGCACAACGTAATGTTTTAAACGAAACACTTTGAGAAACGTTTGGCTTCTCTTCGCCTAAATACGACCATGGACTAGGCATAGGCCGGAATTTTGTAGAAGAATGTTATGTATTTAATAGTGAGTTGTCGATGTGGACTTCTATCTCACTTTCCGCTGTCCGTGCGTTTTTCGGTGTAGCAGAATAATGGCAATGTCGAACGCTAGACGAGGCATTACGCCTTCACCATCTGTCAACTTCGATCACTTAGCCGCTATACCTGTTCCTGTCCTTGGAGGAAGTATGTCGTTCATCTGTGTTGAACCAAGAGAAGACGAACAAGAAATAAGTAGAAGTAAAGACAAAGGATGGGCCTGGGTTGTTTGTGCGGGGTCGTTCTTGATGATGTTTTTCACATTTGGAACGCATACTTGTTTTGGCATTTTTCTAAGTGCTTTGCTCGATCATTTTAGGGACAGTAAAGGTGAAACAGGTATACCACGGTACCCTACTTTAACTTATTGTTTACTGTAAAGTAAGAATACGTGCGTATTATTTATTGAGTATAGCGCGATCTAGCTTGTCTAGAACTATATTTGTGTTCTTAAAAAAACAGTTATTAGTAAATAAACTGCATGGTATATTGCAAATGAATCAATTCCAAATATGTAATTCTGCTCTGCAAAATTGTTTTGATTTTTAATATTTAGCTATAGTGGTTTTTATTTACCTCTAAAACTTAAATAATTTATAATCTATAAGATGTTCAATAGTTTCAATATAAAATGCAGTGTTTTATTTATTTTCATAGCCGATCTCAATCACGTTATATGCAGGATTCTCACTCGATAAACACCGGCAACAAGAGAAAAGAAAGTACTCTTTTTGTTATGAATATTTGATGACGGACGGTTTGCTTATACTCTCTGTCATCGACCGTTACAGCCAGTAGTTTTACGGAAAGTAACACTAAAAAACGACAAGTTAATTGATGAAGTAGGTTGTCTTGTTTGCTTTCTTTTCATTACGGTACTTTGGAGCGCAAAAGATGAAACTTCTCCCTTGCGAGGGAGAGCTGAATCTAGTCCTTATTTCTATTATGGTATTACATATGACGTTCCAACAATGCACGATGGTTATGTATAAATAATGGTTATTCTTGACCCTGGCATTGAAATACATTCTTTTTTATCCCATTCCAGCGTGGGTCGGCTCCATTAGTATCAATCTTCTATTTCTGTTCAGTCCAATTACCAGTCATATAGCGGGGCGGTATGGTGTACGTGTAGTTACCGTAGCAGGCGGGATTGTCATCAGCTGTGGTCTCTTCATCTCAGCTTTTTCTCCTAATATACTTGTATTGTATCTAACATACGGCCTTCTATTTGGGATTGGTACAAGTCTGTGTGGTACGATGGCTCTCATCGTGACCATGGAATATTTTGACAAACATTTATCTCTCGCTACAGGGATTGTAGCATCAGGAGGCAGTGTGGGCACCTTGTCTCTAGCTCCATTCATTCAGTATCTATTAGAAAGGTTTGGATGGCAATTAACCTTCAAAATTCTTGGTTCTGTAGGAGTATTATTAGCGGTAGTTGGTCTTGTATTTAAACCAATAAAAAAGAGGAGCGATGAAGGCGAACCTCTTCGACGTCAAAGCCAAGGCTCGTTTATCTCGAACTGTAAATGTTGCAATTTTAACGTTTTTGACTTTTCTGTGCTCAGAAACAAAGCATTTGTTCTTTGGATCATCGCGACGTCTTCCTCAGGGTTGGGGTATTTTATTCCATACTTTTTTGTGGTAAGTTGCTGTTACTATTGTTTTTTCTTCTTGCTTGTTCTAAGGCTGTCATACAGCAATACTATAGGCGTAGGCGATGAGCGCACAGAGCACGCTGTTAATGCGTTATCTCCATCAGACCAGTCGTATCGTGTTCAGTTCCATCCTTTTCATTAGTGTCTCAGTTGTGGTCAGATAAGAATTGTTTTCTCCCATTGGTTTCGGAAGACAGGTGACAACGAGGCTACCAAGAATTACAATCACGATCTCGGCAACACTACTGTTCAGGCCTACAGGCTAGAAGAAGCCGGTTGCGAATGCTTAATAAAAAAACCTTTATTCGTGACCTTAAGGTCTCTACTTTTTACTTATAAAGCTCAACACCTTGCAAGGCGACGCGCTAACGCTTGATGACTAACGCCAGACATGCACAGAAACCATTCAATGGGCACGATGAAATGCATGCCTTACTGTATTCCTGTATCTTGCCGAACTCAGTCTGCATGTGTTTAACATTATAACTTTTTTGTTGGAATTCTTCAGATCAAATTCTCCGAAGATATAGGTATTCAAAGATCCAAAGGTAGCTGGCTAATCTCGTATCTCGGCATCTCATCGACTATTGGTCGTATACTCTTCGGAAAACTATCTGACTATTGCCGTGTTCGAAACCTGGATATTTATCGTGGTTGTATGCTGCTTATTGGAATAGCATCAGCACTATGCCCCTTCGCCGAGACATATGAAGCATTGATTGCTTATGTAGTGGTTTTAGGATTGCTTGATGGCTCTTACATTGGATTAATGTCTATTGTCACGTTAGACATAGTTAGGTTGAACAACATTATCCCTGCCTGGGGTATATTGTATTTTTGTCAGTCATTTACTTATCTGCTTGGCCCACCGGCCGCTGGTAAGTTTCCTTGGTATTGGTGTCCTTAATTTATTATGTCAATCAACATGGCGGCCATGTCTTTTGTCCTTGTGCACGTGACGTCATAGCCGCCATGTTGGCTGACTTGTGATCAACGATTTGGTCTTGGTTTTTCCTATCCCATTCTTCCTCAGAACAGGTACCTTCTTTTCATCCCGGTTACCTGAAGTAGTCAAACAACCGTTAATCGAGTTAATCAAAAAGATAAATAACTTGAGTCTATTTTTATACATGCTAATAATACATTTATAATTACAAAAAGAAAAAAAGGAAAGGCATAATAATGGTGAAAAAGACAAAAGAAATCATATCGTCACTGGCTAATATTGGCGGACTACGTTTTAGCAAGATTCTTATATGTTTTTAGAGGAGCAGGATTTTATTTGTTCAGAAATAGAATTCCAGATTTTAGGACCATTACATCTTAAACTGCATGAATTTACCATAATTTGTTCGAATTTTGGGAAGAGCAAAGGAAGATCTTGCAGCTAGTCTTGTAATATAAGTATGGAGAAACTGGAGTAAATAATTTAAAAAAAGCAAAGTTCTGGCAAATTTCTATTTTTATGAAAATCAAAAAGAAAAGAGGCTGTTTCTTTAAAAGTTAAATCACATAATTTCAATAAATTTAAATCTTTGAAAAGAGGACTGGAATGAGCATCAAAGTTTGAAAATGTTTTAGTTAGAGCTATTTTCTGTAAACTAGTAATGCGTTTTAAAGAGGTTAGATAGGTATTTCCCCAAAGGATCGAACCATATGTTAAGAAAGGATAAACTAATGAATGCATGATATAGCATATTATCATACGACGTGGCGTGCCTAGGTCTTTTAGTATTTTTACTCGACAAGACTTCTTTCGACTTCTCTCACATTACTCTTTGTTTTATTTCTCAGGAATGATTTGTGATTATCTCTCATCCTATAAACCAGTGTTCTACATGGCTTCTGTTTCCATGATCTTTGGAGCCATCGTCTTACTATTTGTTCCATGTTACTTACCCGTTACCACTACAAACTTACAACAGGAGCTAGTGACAAACATTACTATCACCTCCCCTAACGGGACGTGCACGAGAGGTCTGCCTGATATAATTGTTACAGTTTCCCCAAACGAGGAATATCTTGTTGAGGAAAACTTAACATCTCTATGAATAACGAAATAAGATAATATTTAACAATTCTTCGCCAAAGGCGAAGTGAATATCGGGGAATATTTACCGAGACGCGAGTCTTCGAGCAGAGAGGTAAATATTCCCCAATAATCACTGAGCCTGAGGCAAATGATTAGTATAAATACACAGGTGATTCTTTCAAACAAAGAAAAAATAAGATAAAAGGCATTTTTTCAGGGAACAGCAACAAAGCGGCTGGCCACCATTTTTGATTTTCGCTGGAGGTGATTATCGTGTCTTGACCAATCAGCGCGCGAGATTTTCTATAATCACATGTGCATTTTTCTAAAAGATAATAATCGCTATTCTCGACTTTCACATCCCCATAATGCCTTGCGTCTTTGGGGGGTAACCAACCAAAAAACTGTCCCAAATTGAAAAGTTTCTTAATTGAATTTATACTATACCTACTTCTATCTGTACAATACTGATTATCAGTTTATTCCAAGTTATTCTTGCGTGTACAGATCATGAAGAGTTTTGGTCTTGCAGAAAATGTGTTGACTTAAGAAAAAATGCTTAAAATTTGCCTTAAATGTCTTCAAGCTTCCATCTTTTTCTGTTTTTTACTTCTTCATTTTATCTTTGGAAACCAAACGAGGTATTGTCAACATTGTCTGATCAGCCTTCAGCAAAATAAGTGGGTTTTTATCCTCTGGTTACCCCCCAAAGACGCAAAGTATTATGGGGATGTGAAAATAGAGAATAAAGCAAGGAGTAACGCATATGTAAGGATCGTGTCAAGCCGGAATCTATTGCTTGATCTGACCATGCGCATCGTATAAAATTATATGGAATAAGGGAATTGTGCAAGCATTGGTATTAGTAAACAATTTCTTTAAGTGAAAGAAAAAAGGCAGCTTTCAATCGGATGAGGTCCAGTCAATGAATCTCTGTACATGGTTGTCCTATTACAGCTGTGTTTCTTCTGCCCCGAAAGCCAAGAAAGGTTAGCACGTGCCACCTACATCTGCTGGCCCGCTTCTGCTCTAGTGGCCTGCATCTCCTGGCTCCAACACGCATCTGGCGGCCCCTTGACCATAACTCGAAAATAAAGCAAGCTATAGTAACGAAACTTGGTAGCATTGATAAGAATCGTGTTGTCAAACATTAGACCACGTGACATGGCGTGACGTTACATATCACGTGACTTGCAAATCAAACATGAATGAATGCTATGCTAACTTGATACGATGGGCGAGACTTGTGTTGCCAGTCATCTGACCACGTGACATGAAGTGACGCCACATGCCACGTGACGTACGTACAAAACATCGCCGATTTTCGCCAATAGTCATTACGATAAGTGCTGTCAGTACTTCTTACTTTCGGCGAGCCTTGTGACGTCACACATCACGTGGGTTAACAACCAAACATTATCGCCGATTTTTGCCAGTTGTAATTTGTTGACTATGGGCCGGGGCCAGCAAATGTAGGTGGCACGTGCTAGCCCCTTCTTCCAAAAGCTGCGAAATTTGTTCTTTTTTTTTTTTAAATCTGCGATTCTCTACTTTGACCATTGATGCAACACTGCTTTTTTGGGGGTAATTGGTCAAAAATTGTCAGAATATTAAAGGTTATTAATTTAGATGCTCCCCATATATGGGTTTACTGTTAAAATACATTTAGATATCAAAAGAGGTCTTTTTTTCCCCCAACAATGTTTGATCACCCCCAAAGACACAAACTATTATGGGTAGTTAATTGGGTTTCTAGTCCTGTTATGGAATGACGTATACAAGCTAGTTAATATGGAAATCGATGGTCCTGCAGTGCTACACGACGGCATGATCTTCTTTGACTGAGTCTTGCCTGATAATCTCATAATTTTACAATATCCAAGCTCAATAGCTAGAAACATTCATAATTGGGCAACGCTATGAAGACAAAAAGGCTATTCTCGCAGCCACAACTAATATGGGCTGTCACGCAATACTCTTCTTATATCATTGATGCTTTTTAGAGAAAAAAGCCGGTTCCGGGAACGAAGGACATGAAGTGCTTAGCCAAGTCTGCCCTGGAAAACAGTGGCGCTTAATATTTAAATCAATCCATCCGGTTGGAAATTCGTTTGCTGATGGTAAGAAAAGAGCGGGAAACTTTGAATTCTGATGGTACGCTTTTCTACCGGAAGAATTGGAAAGAGCGGGAAAAGTGGATTACCTCGACGACCGGAAGACCGAGCTTCCCGGAACTTTCCGATTGAAATGAATACCATATGCTTTCAAACCGGAATTTGCAGTTTTTCTGGGTATATGAGAAATGCTGAAGCACCCCACCATCATCGCCCAGTCTCTCGCGTCCTTCCCCACCTCTCTCTCCACTCCCCACGGAACCTCCACGGACATGGAACCTCAAAGCCACACACACACCAAGAATATAATTGCCAAAAAAGAAGAAAAAAACATTTAACTCCTGGATTTTATTCCCCATTGCTCGTTTCTTCTTTAATTTTTTATTAAACAAGCAGTTTTGAAATACCTTGTGTTACCGAGTCAGGTCATTATTTTAAACAGCAATGCTGAAGGTCAGCGTTACACCTCTACACATTAAAAAGAGCAGTCAGAAGTCATTAGAAAAACAACCAGGAAAAACACCAAAAAACTAGACAAAATGCTTCATTCTGACACTGATGATGATACAGACGACGATCTAGAAAATGTAGAGGATAGCGAGTTGATCAGATTCAACGTTAAAGAAGACCAAAGATCAATAAGCTCGACTCCTCGAGGATCCTTGATATCAGGACTCAATACTAATATCTCCACAAGCCCATCTCCATCTCTAACGTCAATACCTTCTGAAATATTGGAAACCCCAGAGGTAGAAGAAAGAAAAGAAATACTACAGCTCTATGTGTTTGTTTTACGTTGTATTTCTTTTCCATTTAATGCCAAACAGCCAACAGACATGGCGAGAAGACAAGCTAAAGTTAGTAAAATTCAACTACAGACCATCAAGGAACGTTTCAGTGCTTTCTTAGCGGGAAATACTAAAATCGCTTCAGACGAGGCTTTTCTTAACGCTATTCGTGCTTATTTTGATATCTTCATTTGCAGTGAAAGAGTTCTTAAACTAGTTTTAAGTGGTGGCTGTTCATCTAATGATTTTCGTGAAGTGTTTAAGAGTATAATCGAGAAAAGAGTTCGATCATTGCCTGAGATGCATGGAATTAGTAAAGAGACTGTATTGAGTGCTTGGATGGCTAAGTTTGATGCTATTTATCGTGGAGAAGATGATCCTAAGAAGGGGACTTCAAGGATTGCTGCATCTGCTGCCTCCGAGCTTATTTTATCCAAAGAACAACTTTACGAGATGTTTCAAACTATTTTAGAAGTCAAAAAATACCAGCATCAAATCTTATACAACGCTTGTCAGGTACATAAAAAATAGGAAAAAATATTTATCATTAAAAGCTATCGCTTTGATACGCTTTATTCATTCAGTTTTGTTTATAAGGGTATTTAAATCCATGATCCTGTAGATATTTTGTTTCATGCATGATTTAATCGATTAACTACTTAAAATTAAAGCTCGCTTCACAAAAAAAACTATATTTCCTGCCATCTATCTAAAAATATTATAGATATTTTATTAACTTAATCTAATCAATAAAGAGTAATCTTGTGGTTTTTCGTTATTTAATTCTCCATCTGGGAGCACTCTATTTAAGTTCCGCCTTTGTAATTTTTGCATTTTTATTTTGCATGGGTGCGTCGTTGAAGAGATTTTATGACACGTTTCTTTCTTTATATTGAAAACTAGCTAACTGGTAAATATTTCAACTTATTATTAATTTACACTAGAGTATAAAAAATTTTTTTTTAAATAAAAAGAATGAGAGAAAAAAGTTGAAAAAAAAGAAAAGTGTGTTCTCTCTGCATTCTGCTCTTTTAGATAAGTCTCAGAAAACTGTTTTTACACTGTTTGTGAGTATATGCAAGAAAAATTAAATGCTTTAAGCAAAATACTTGTCCATCCAATAATGATTAAAAAAAACATTCATTTTGCTATTGTTAATTTTTGAATTGATGCATTAAATCATTTGACACTGCAAAAATTTCTTGGAAAAGCATTAAATATGAATATGCAAATGTATGATTAGTAAAGTTTGATTGATTTTCCCTACTAGCTTGATAATGCTGACGAGCAAGCAGCTTGTATTAGAAGAGAATTGCAAGACAAAATGAAAAACATTGGTGAATCAAGAAAGGTTTGTAAATAATAATTGTAATATTTGTGGTTGAGATGTTTGAGGAGTATAATGATGAATTTGGGTCCAAATTTATTGTTCTACTGTTTTCTTAAGTAAGGTGATAATGGCATTGACATGAAAATATTATGTACTTATTGACTGAGTTGGAGGGCCGTACGGGAAAATATTTGGCTCCAGGTGATGTCGTACGGACCGAGCGCAGCAAGGCCCGTACAAATGACAGAGCCAAATATTTTCCTTCTGTACTGCCCAACCTAACTCAGTCAATAAGCATTTTATCATATGACCCTCACGAAAAAAAAAAAAAAAAAAGAAAGCGTGCAGATTTGAGCAGGGCCGACAGGTTTTTTCGGCCCGCTTACGTCAACCCCTCCGGCCCCCATCACGTGACTTTTTCCAATAGTTTTATTAGAGCGCTTTATTAGAGCGTTTTAGTCGAGCAGGGCCCGTACTGGTCATATGATAAATAAAGGTTACTTACTGACAAGTAGGTCCAGAATGTAAAAAACTGGGCCAGAGGCGATGAATATATGGACCAAGGTTGCAGGCCAAAGTCCATTCTCAATGCTAGCTGCAGGCACAGCTGATTTATTTTCCCCAATTCTAGAATCACAGGATACCATGATCACAATCAGATATAGAAAATAACACCCACTCTAACAGCCAATCAGAATACATGATTTTCAGATATCTCACGGGGAAAAAATTTTCATTTTATTTTATTTTATATATATATATATATGTGCTGGTTATAAGATTTAAAATATCTTGTTATCTATTCCTTTAGCGCCTGCCACCATTTCTTCACAAGGACATGGAGAGGCTGTTTGTGGAGGAACAACAATCTGATATCAGCAAGCTTATGTTGTCATTAGAAAGTTTACCAGTTGCCAAGGGTACCTCTGATGCTAAGTACTCCTTGTATAAACTGAAGAAGTAAGTATGGAAGACAAAGAATGATCAGGTTGTTAAATATTTAAACCTTCGTTCCAGTTGCTCGAAAAAAGGACTGTTGTCAAGCCCCAGGCAACTCGACCAATATTCAGGGCCTTATAATATCTGATAGAGGTGCTGCCTTTGACAAAGCTTGGATAAACATGTCAAATGGTGGTTCTCTTTTTCAGAGAGGTTTAACATAGGGAACCAATAGTTTATCAATGCTAAGTTGCAGCTGTCACATGTCACCATCTCTAAATAAAATTTATTTTTATTATTACTGTTGTTGTTATTATCATTGTCTCCTGCTATATGGCAGATTTTGTGCATAATAATGAGCTTTGAATTTACTATAGACCCCTTGCATTGATTTTCTAGAGGAATTGTTCAGCTGGGGGATAAAAAAATTGGCCGTCTTTTTTTATACAAAAAAACCCATTGTTTTGCCCCCAGAACGATACCTCTCAGGACTCAGTGCAAGGGGTTCATTGACTTGCAAATTGACTGATTGAATTGAGTGTACTATATATAGATCATTCTTACAACATGTTTCGATTGGTATCATGAGATGAATTATTTCAATGTGCTTTATTACAGTAGACTTCCAAACACCATCTCTCTTCTTGATGTTCCTGATGACACAGATCCATCACCATCCAAATTTGATGTGGTCTTGTCATTTACAATTGAGGTAAGTATTGATTGACACATTTCACTCATTGTACCCAGCATTCCACATGCATGTGAAAAATGCAAATACTAACAACAACCTTGTTCTCTAAGGTCATTATTGCTGAGGCAAGAGGACTTAAGCCATTACCAGCGAAAAGAATAGTATATTGTACAATGGAGGTATGTACATATTGATAATTACACTATGCAATTAGTATACTGTTAGAGAAATATATAAAAAGTCCTTTTGCAAGTCCAGCACTTAATAACCAGTGACTATCAAACCGGTGGCAATTGTTCCATGTTGGAGTGGAACTTAGAAGATGATTTTTGTAAAGAGAGGAAAACTGGAGAACCTGGAGAAAACAGTCGAAGCACAGGAGAAAGATGAGCTCTCTCATCACTATACAACTTGTGCTTCCCATTAAGACATCATCTGACAAAGACATGAGTAACTGAGTCTAATTTATTGATAGTACTGTTGTTCGTTTTTGAGGTTGAAGGAGGAGAAAAGCTACAGACAGGAGAAGCAGAGGCTGGCAAACCTGTGTATGTTCAGCTAAAGACCTTTTTCATTGTTTACACTCAAAATGATATTAAAGTTGGTCTTAGTAAGAATATTACCATTAGACTCTTTTAGTCCTACAGGTTGATTTGCTAGTTCATTAGCTGCTTGTTGACTTCACATTAATTTGCAGACATCCTCAACAGACCTCTTTGTAATAATTCCTAATTTTGGGGTAAAAGCAAAAGAATCCCTTTCTTGAGGATTGAAGTATTTTTGTTGTTGATATTTTTGATTGTTGTGACCTCAAGGTCAGGATTTAGTGCAATATATTTTGATGTTTTGTTTTCTCCCTTACCATGGATTTTCCCCTTCAAATGTTTTCCCTTTCCTTCACAAAAGTCAACGTGTGAGTTGAGAGATGTATTGAAATATCAAATGTAGTGGTAATGAATCATTGCAAATAGTTTCCCCCAATTTGACATCTGGTGAATAATGTTTTAAAAATTCTTTGACACGTAAAATCATTTTTTTATGGAAGTCCAGTGGTAACGGCACTATGCCTTAATTAACAGCCATACTTTCCTGTCTATTTCAGGTGGGATACTCAAGGAGACTTTACAACATGTCATCCACGGCCTGTCATCAAAATCAAGCTGTATGCACAAAGTTCTGGGGTACTTGCACTGGATGACAAAGAACTTGGAAGGGTTGGTATCTCTTTTATATGTCACTATATACTACACTCCTCAAAAATTACCCCTTCTAATATACTTCTAACAGATTTTGTATGAGTGGCATCAACACAGTAAACAGCCAATGAACATGCTTAATTATTGCCACCATGGTACTCACACCAGCTCATAACTAGTGATAGTTGTTGTCAATTGTTGCAGTCAATCATACAGTAATTACAATTATTGCATGCTAGGATGGCTTATTGTGTTCGTTGTTTTTTACTTGATAGGTTACAATCAAACCAATTCCTGGTGGATCGGATGCATTTGAGTGGCATAACTTGATCACACACAAGGGCTGGAGTGGACCTAAACTGGAACTCAAAATTGCTGTCAAGATGGACAAACCATTGAATCTGAAGAAGGCAGGGTTAGTATCAAACTCTCTTCTTCTATTTTATTATTCATTTTATTTCATCATTTAAGCATCAATCAGGTGTTTGTGTCATTGATAGGCTTTAGTACACATGTATATCATTTAAAGGACATGAACTTTTAAACCTGCTAGCAAAACTTTGCTACAAAGTAGTTTTGTTCACTACTATAGCAAACATTTCAAAGTCACTAGTGATCAATTACCACAAATAAGAAATGTTGCTTGATGCAGGTCCTAAACTTTTCTCTCCTTAGTTTCTGGACTGTGTGGTCATGATCAATCGAGTTAATAATTTTCTTTCTCACTAAATACAAAATTTCACTCAAATGTAAGGAGTTTGAGAGCATTAATTTTCATGCCTTGATTTAGTTTGGTACTGTATATTCTTTTCACTTTTTTCTAGTTATCTGTTTGTCCATGGAAAATCAGTTTGGAAGAAATGGAAAAAGAGATTTATCATCTTGGTGCAGGTTTGTATCAATAGACAAATATAATCTGCTTTTCAATTGTTTGGTACTGTATAGTTATTATTTAAATTGTTAACTACCCATGCATGTCTCCCTTACTTCAAACTCAGTTGAGTTGGATATGGAGGCAACAGGGACAATAATGTCACTTCAAACTCACTCCCCAATCCCACTGCATCCAAGACAACAATAAAAAACAACTTGGCTGAGTCTGGAGGGAAAAAAGGGAGTCTCTTAACAGTCTTTGTCATCATATGTGAACAGACGACTTAATTGAGTGATTTTCCATTTCTGACCACTTGTCATTCCCTTTTTGATGTATATCTTCTTGAGTATTAAGGGCCAACAAGAAAAAGGGAATGACACTTGGTCTGAAATGGGAAAACAGTAATTCAGTCCATGATATTCTTACTGGCATTTTCATACACTTGCGAACTCAGTAGCTGCAAGCTGCATGCTGAACTAAAAAGACTAATCAGTTGTTACATTTCATATTTTTGGCTGATTTCATAGTACAGCTTGCAGCTACTGGCTTTGCATGTTTAAATGGCAGTAATGTATTAACAGGTGTTTGTGTTGTAATTTCAGGTGAGTCAGTACACATTTGCATTGTGTAGTTATGTGGAGAAGAAATCAGAACCAACTGACATGATGCAGCTTGACAGCTACACGGTGGATTACTCTGACAAACCATTAGGTATGTAAGGGTTTCTTTTTGTGTTGTCCAGTATTTGTCTCTGATCTCTAGCCATGTATTGCAAGGAAGATTCCAAAGTACAAGGACAGGTCCAGGGAGCAGACGTGATGCCTAGTTAAAACACACCTCCGCCTTGTAATTGTTTCTTGATCTGTCACTGCAGCTGGATATGTTTTTGTGGTTTAGAAGTGTGATTGAACCACTAGTCGATGTCTCCTAAAGATTGTTTTATTGATTTAAATTCAGATGATGAGTACAAGGGAGCAAGGTTTTATTTTGAGGCAGTCAAGGAAGGTGATCAAATAGTGTTTGGAACAGAAGAAGAACTAGAAAGAACAATGTGGGTTAACAAGCTTTACATGGCAACAGGACAGTCACACAAACCTGTAGCTCCAAATCTATCTATGGTAGCAACAGCAAAGGAAAATAAAACTAACACACTGTCCAAGTTACAGGGAGGTATGACATGTGTACATGACAAGTTCATTGACAATTAAAAAGTATGCATGGATTGGCTTGCAGAATATGAGAGATGTATTAGGAGAAGCATAAAGCCTGGCAGAGTGCTTCTCAACACTTGATCCAAGACATATTTCTTTAGATGTATACTTTGTTTGAGCTTGGAAAAAGAACCATTGTTTGGGACCACTGTCAATTTCCATCTTATGTTTTCAGCTACTGATCATGCCAAGAAGCATGGTCTGGAAGATTTGATTCAAGCCACACCCAGTTGTTTTGATCATCACTACTTGTTTGAAATACTACAGAGAAAAACACTGGAGCATCGTTTGAATGATTCTTACTCTTGTCTGGTAGGTTCTTGTATAAATAGTATATGTGTTGCATAATGTCTGTTCTAGAAAATCATGCACTTTTTGGTATCTTACTCTAACTTCTCCCCCTCCCCCTTGGTTTTAACAAGGTCAAGTGTTTGTTCTTGATGAATACCATGCTCATTATGCTGTTATTGATATTCTCTTGTCACTCTCTCCCCCTCCCCCAGGGTTGGTTTTCACCAGGACAGGTCTTTGTCCTTGATGAGTACTGTGCTCGTTATGGTGTCCGTGGGTGTCATCGTCATCTCTGTTACCTGAGTGACCTACTGGACAGGGCAGAGTCTGGTATCATGATCGATCCTACTCTACTTCATTACAGCTTTGCCTTCTGTGCTTCTCATGTCCATGGAAACAGGTATATACTATCTGTTTGTGAATCATACAACACAGCTCTTACACCATATCGTACCATAAATCTAATTAAATGGCTTCTGCAAACGATATGATTGGGTAGTGAGTATACTGCATATGATTGGATAGTGAGCATACTGCATATGATTGGATAGTGATCATTACTTTCATAAAATAAAAAGAAATAAATTGACTTTGTTTATAAAGGTTGAACTTAAATGTAATTCGACTGATAAACTTGTGCTTCACATGAAGGGATACGTGAAGGCGTAACCATTTGTAGATGTAATTACAAACATATCATTTTAGGACCCTGAGTGTTGGTCAGGTTGGGACTTGAATCACGACAGACTATAATGCTCTAACCAACTGGGGAGGGGGAGGGAGGTGGGGGGGGGGGGGTGGTTGGACAGTTATCATTACTTACATAAAATAAAAGTAAATAAATCTACTTTGTTTATAAAGATTGACTGTAATTCAACTGATATGTGTCTTGAATCATTACAGACTAATGCTCTCAACATGGCCAACTGAGCTAACCGGAGGGGGCGGGGGAGTTGGACAGTGAGCATTACTTGCATTGTGATTGCTTCAAGACAAATGTTATTTAAGTTTCATCAAGTATTAGCGCAATTACCAATCACATTCTAGTCCAGAATGTTATTTAAGTTTCATCAAGTATTAGTGCAATTACCAATCACATTCTAGTCCAGAATGAAGGTTTCTCTTCTTGGAACAGTCTGAAATAGTCGTTTTACGTTTTAAAATCCAAGCATTTTTTTTTACTCATCTCAGACCAGATGGTGTTGGTACAATCACAATTGAAGAAAAGAACAAGTTTGAAGAAGTAAAGGACAGATTATGGAACCTTTTGGCCAATCAGATAGTACACTTCCGGTACGCGTCAGATGATAACAACAGATATGACCCAACAACTTGAAGAATTTAGGTTTTGATTAACTATGTTTTATAATTTTTGTACTGTTAGATATTGTTTTCCATTTGGTCGTCCAGAAGGAGCACTCAAAGCTACTCTATCCTTGTTTGAACGGGTAGGTATTTTTACCTAACATTACAAACAAGTACAAAATTCTCTCAACCATGTCACCTTTTTTCTTTGAATACAACACAGCTCGGTGCCTGTACTGTATTTATTTTCCACGTACACTTCTGAGTACAAATACGGTTTTGTTTGGAGTGTAAATAAAGCGTGCATGTGGACTCTGGACTTATCAACACACCCGTTTGTATAGTTTTATCTATAGGGATGTACCAATAAGCTAATATAATCAAAATAAGATATCTGCCATAAGTTTGTTTTCATCTCAGGTAATGATGAAAGATATTTCTACTCCAGTCCCTGCTGATGAATTCAGAAATGAAATTCGAAAATGTCTGCAGCAGGCTGCACTGGTCAACTACACTCGTGTGTCTGCTTATGCTAATATTGAAGGTAAAAAGGCACCTATTTGCCTTGCTTAGATACTACCAAAATCACCTTACTGCTAGCAATGCCCCCCCTCCCCTCAAAAAAAAAACCCCGATCGATCGGGTTTTGAATTTCGGGTAAGTCACATGATCTTTTGGACAGCTCCAAATGGTCACATGACATCAATTAATAAGACTTTCCAGAGTGGGAAATTAATGTCATATTACGAAAGGTCACGTGACTTAACTGACATACAAAACGCATACAATGATTGCGGTGCTATAGTCAGTGATTTTGGTAGTGACTTGATGTAATCACAACCATTTAACGTGATAGATGTCTTGATAGTATTGCTCACATGTACAGAGCTTGTCTACAGGGACAGATATGATGGTCTAGTTTAATCACATGCATTTCTCGTTTCTGTTAGTTCGTTTGATTTATACAGTGTTGTTAAAACCCAAGCAACACAAGAAGGCACCTTGTGGGTTAATCTGAGAGTTTTTACCAAGACGATCCAGTAGAATCAAAGGGAACTGTGAATCTCAGTGAATATATTTATGTATTATGTAGAGGGAAGTACCGAGGAGAACACTCCAGAGAAGAGACTGGATGACATTATTCGTCTGGCTGAACTTTGTATTGATTTACTGCAACAAAACGAAGAGCACCATGCTGAGGTGAATTATATTAATTTTTTGGATTAGATCTATTCAGTAGTAAAGCAGGGTATTCACAGGAAAAATGGTAATATTGTATGGAGACATGTGGTCAGTTTGGATATCGTCATAGCCAATTATAATCATCATCAGTAACATTATTATCATCATCACCATCATCATTAACTAACTCTATCACTATTATCAAATGTTACTGTGACAGTCAAATGGTACAGCCCGCAGTATCGTCAGTCACTGTGCGAAGTGCTTAAACACAGTTATAGAGCATAAAATAGCTACCTGTCCAATCAAAATGCTTAAACACAATTCCGTCACGGTCACGGCACGTAACTTTTTCTCGTAAGAAATCTGTAATAGCAGGTTGATCTAGGTTGTTACGAGCAATCTGTTACAGATGATGATAAGGACATTAATGAGTTCAGTCTTATTTTTGTGTGTAGGCGTTTGCATTGGTCAATGATCTGATGATAGAACATCAAGAAATCTTCTGGTCTCTATTTTCTGTTGATATGGATGATGCTTTGGCAGTTCAAGCCCCTGATACATGGGATAGCTTTCAGTTATTCCAGCTTCTTAACCAGTATCTCAGCAGTGATCGTAAGTTCGTGTGCTATTTTCACTTTCTTATTTTCATCCTTCCTTTTTCCTTTTTTCATATTGTTTCATCATTTGATTGACTAATTTTTGTTTTTCAGACTTTTTCCCCACCCTTTTTGACTTTCCTTTTAACTCTTTGTTTCTCTTTATATTTTATTGCTGTAGCTTCATTATGTCGTAACAAGTTCCATACCCATCTTCGTGACACATTCGCTCCCCTCGTCATTCGATACATTGATCTTATGGAGTCATCAATAGCACAATCTCTCCACAAGGACTTTGAAAAGGAGAACTGGATGGCCTTAGGGTGAGTAGTCAGTTACCACCTCACGTGTCAAACTACTAGAGGGCTTTTGTTGTATCGACCTCTTGGTTGGACTTTGCGTAGGGAGAAAATTGAGTAAAAAAACTGGAATCGAGAGAGAGAGAGAAATCTAACAAACTCTACTCACATGTGATATCGACTCCAGGAATCAAACCTGAGACCTTTGCTTCACCCTCTGTAGAGAATGAAACTAAGCGTTAACTAGTATTTGTCTTTCTAAGTAAATCGTTTTTCGGCGCAGACGAACTCACTCAGTTGGTATTATCCTTTTAGTAAAGGCTGTAATTCATCAGAAGAGCTGTTCTGGAAGCTAGGTGCACTACAACAGTTTGTTACCGACCTCAACTGGCCTGACGAGGTGATGGAAGCACATCTTGTCAAACGACTGAAACTAATGTCAGCTGATATGGTGGTGTCTTGTGTTAAAAGGTAAAAAGATATAACTAGCTAAAAACTAGTGTGAGCTGCGTCGGTGTTTCTAATGAAACAGTAATGATGAAAAGGTAAATTATACACCGTGAAAAGATGAAAAAACTTACTGACGTTTCGGACGCTAGTCCTTCGTCGGAGTAAAAGAGGAAGGACTAGCGTCCGAAACGTCAGTAAGTTTTTTCATCTTTTCACGGTGTATAATTTACCTTTTCATCATTACTGTTAAAAGGTAAGGTAAGGATGTGGGTGAAGATTTACCGACCAATAGGATAAAATGTTTGATGAGTTGAAAGATGAAGGCTTTCTGACTTATTAATTATTATATTTGAACAGAACGAAAAAACAGCTAGAAAAATGGATGAACAACGCGCGATTTAACATGAACTACGTCATTCCAGACTTCGTTTGCGTCATGTTAAACGTCATCAGTCAATCCAAGGAAGAGGTATGACCTTATCTCGGGTTACTTGTCACTCGTCCCGCGGGTAAAAATTTTCAAGGAAATTTATTTATTTATTTATTTCATGATTCGTCCAAGGGCAGGTGATAATACAATAGGACGCTAGGTCCCCTATATAATATTAACACCCAAATGAATGATATGTGATCTTAAATGGGAAGACATTACACTCAATTTGAATTAGCTTGGATGCAAGGAAAACTACACGATCATCTCACCATTAACCACTTAAATCTGTAAGATAGATTTTCAAATGCATAATGAAAAATATGTATACTTAAATCAAAAATCAAAATGCACCATTTCTTTTACTTACAAAGAGTCCAATTTGTTACCTAAAGGTAAGGCACCTGTATTTAACGGTGCGCACTTTACCCCTTCTTGACATCAGTGCTCTGTTTTACGAGTATTTAAAGCTGAAGATACACGGATTAGAGAGAAATCGAAACAGACGTGTAGATCCTAAGGCTCGAACCGTGGACCTCAAGCTCAGAAGGTCGCGCACTAACCAACTGAGCTACGCCTGCTCCTACATTACTACACCTCTACTTAGTGTTCACACTAATCTCATCTCTTGGGTGTTTCGTTCTTTTCTCCAGTCGCACACTTTGTGTATTCAAGAAGAACCAGAGAGTGAACAGGTACATATTCTATTTATTTCTCAGCCTAAACACCCTAAATTGTCACATCCAGGTCGATAAGGCTTTCAGTTATTCCAGGTAACCAATACTCTTATTTACCTCAACAAATCATTAGTCTCTCCTCTCTCCTTGCAAAAAAACTGCCCATGACACACCCATGACACACTCTTGACAAAGCCTTGACACACTTTTGACACCCCCTTGACACACACTTGACACACTCTTAACACACCCTTGACACACCCTTGGCACACGCTTGACACACCCTTGACACCCCCTTGATGTAATCTCATCAAAATAAAGCGTTTTTTGACGAAATATTAGCTTCATAAAATCAGATATTAGTCTCTATTTCATTGTTTAACATCCATGAATCTCGGATAGAAATTAATGACTGAAGGTCTTTATAATCTTTTGTAGCGTCGTTATCATTCAGATATGTCATCGTTCTTAAAGGAAACACAACGAGAAATAGCGCAAGAGATTGCTAACAAGGTACGACTAGAATAACACAGGGATCCCACCTGCACATGTGTACTGACTTTGACGTCTCTGTATTAGCTCAACTCTGTGTTGGAAGCATTATTAACCAAGTTGGCAAGATATGATCACGATTCCATTCTGTCTTCTGTCTTTTCACTTAAGGTATGTATCTTAGTTATTCAGTGTTTATTACCGCCTATCGACACGGCAGAGAAACGGGTTTTGGCCTTTCGCCCTAAGGACAGCTTTACGTACTTAAATTTTGGAGCCAAATAGCAAAATATCAAATGCGACCAAAATGTATTGAATGCGTATTTGAGATATAAAGCCGTGTGTACTTTTAGAGGTGATATTTTGATCAGCAGAAAAACTGACATTTTAGTGAATACTAATAAGTAGCCTTTACTCACAAGTTTCGAGCAGCAGTGACACAAATGAAACGCTTAAAAATTTGGAGTATCAAACTCAGTTAAATAAGAAATCGTGAAAGTAGTACAGCGGGCTTATCGTTTTTCGGTCCTGTCCCTCCTATCTACCTCCATTACGTTTGCAATTGAGGGTGTTTAGCAACCCCATTGATAAGTCCTGAATTAGAATTTAGAAGCCAGAGGACTCACTGGAGAAAAAATCAAAACATAAGAGAGACCACAGCGGTTAGAGGCAGTACGTTAGCAGCCGCGTATGACACACCCCTATAGTCGCTGTGGTAGAGACTACCTTGACTGCACCCGATGAAGATCAACAGGATGAACAGTGATTGGAACTGACTTGTAATGTTTGTAGAACCCTGGTTCTGAGCTACACGAAGCCTTTATCAAGTTTTTAAAGTCAAACCTGAAACAGTTAATGGAACAATTACACGAAGTTCAACTGAGAAAGTACATTGTCAAGGTATGTTTTAGAGCAGTGTTTTCGTATGACTGTGTAAAGCTCGAAGGTGTCGTATGCTGGTTTTGCGCGACCGTCGCGTTTTCAAAGAATTTTGATTGATGGCATTTTTCTTGAGCAATATGATTGGTCTAGCAGTGCCGTAATCTTGGCGTGACTGTGTTCGCGCCATGTTCCGGGTATTTGATTGGATAGAGAGTAAATTTTTTTTTCAAATGTTATTGGTCTGGCATATGCCTTGTGAATCAACCGATTTTATGATGTTATGACGACAGTATGTCGCAACTATAGTCATTATGGTGGAAGTTGGTATGGCAACAGTTGCCATAGTAACGTTTCTTATTACCCTGTGACTCTGAAGGCTGTGACTTTGGACCAACGATAATGTTATTGAACACTACTCTGATCTTTCTCAATACCTTGTTGTTTTTATTCTTCTAGCTATGGTACACACCCATGGTCACTATGATATGTGAATGGTTATCACATCGCATGAGTGTCTCGATACATCAGTATCAACTACAGACTCTTCTTCCTATTGCTGAGGTAAGATCTATTAAGGGAGATATCTTATAGGGGGGAGGGGTGGGGATTTACTACATGACTGCTGATAACCTTAATCATGTCTGTTGTTTATCTGTCTCTACAGAATTTACCGGTTGTATTCCAGATATGTAATCTGTTTGGTGTTCCTACTAAACGTCTTCAGTGTGCCGTTTATGGAACACTCTTGTCTCGGCTACACGTAGAAGAGGCGATGCTGAAGGGTGAACAAGTACACTGTATCGATTACACAGGACCCAAGCATTCTGAGGATTATAGTGATTCTAGTAGTGAGGACGAGTTGTGATACTGACAGATCTATCCTACTCCTTGGATCTTGAAATAGTTATTCTCCTAATTATTTTATACTTCCAACTTCGCACAGGGCGACGAAACATGGATCTCTACGACTTGGATGTTAGTAAAGGACAGATTTCTTAACGAAAACTAGTTAGTAACGGACACATAGTTTACATGACTTGTTAAAAGGATTCCGTACCTTTTCAATTCTTAAATAATTTATATAATGCGCTTCTAAATCAGAGGACGAGCCGAGGAGGGGGATGAAGACCCCTGCAATAGACTAAGTCAGTTGGACACCCCATAGATCACAGAATAAATGCAATCTTCTAAACACGGAAATAAACTGTTCAATAAATTAGACCTATTCTCTTTCATAGTCGCGTTGACGTCTTAAGGTGTCGTCCTTTTTATTTTTTCTCATCCTAATGAGGAAGCCATGTTAGAGGTGATGGCTCGCTTAGATTATAGTACGTGCTCCTACGACCGCTGTAGTCACATCTATTAAAATATTCTAGATCTACTTTAATCTAGAAAGTTATACTAAAGTAAACTCGTACGTGACAAGGGCTCCTACATTTTGTACATACTGCTATCAGTGCGATCAAATATTGAATAAACTGCATCTGGATATTATAGGATTCTTACGATTTACAAGATAAGAGATGTGGAAGGAAATGAGACGACTAAGAGATGAAAATCTTAATGAATATGGTATTCTTTCTCTCTTCGAAATAAAACTACCTCGTTAGCAGGCATAGATTACGTCAATTATTCATTGAACTTTTATCCTTCAAAATAACATGGACTATACTCAAGGAAATGGACTTTGAAAAACAATAAAAGTATTAAAAGCTAAAGAGGTATAAAATTCGAGCGGTTTCTTTTCCTAAATGTATCTTTTTTTTTCTTTTCTTTTTTCTTTTTTCTTTTTTGACTAACATTTTTAGGAATATTAACAAAAAGCGAAAAAAAATGAAGAAAAACAAACTGCTTGTGGCCTCATTTGAACAATGGAATCGAGCTACATGCAAAAGTATGGTGAATGAGTTAAGGGATGAATGAATGGAAATTACTTTAGAGTTTTACCGGGATACTTATGACGTCAAGCTCTAGTACGCCTTTTTCGATCAGTCGATTGTTCTATTATTTTAAAATAGATTCAAAGATAACAAAATTGAAAAATATGGAGATGTTCCAGTGAAAGTGCGTGCGCGTTTTGAATTACAATTTTTTGCAGATCGAATACGAGTGCATGGTTGTAATTTAGAGTTTTGTGGATCCACTTCAGTTTCAATCATTGCGCGAACTAACATATTTAAAACACTAAACTTTACGTAAATTGCTTGCTTAGTTGGTTTTCAATTTTCAGAATATTCCAATATATGATTCTTGTTGCTATGGTGACTTGGCCTATCCCACCCACGTAGCCTGCTAAACAATAAAGTATAATGGCAGAAAATAACTAGTTGGGGAGAAATATAAAATTCAAGTTATTCCACCACATTAGCATGGTCTGTTCATAGAACTTGATAAACGAATAAATCGTACCCCCAACTCCATTTGTTTCCGCTCGTGCTATTAGCTGCTCTTGTTTATGTTGTATTATACGTATTAGAAACAAAACAACACTCTCTACAATTTATTTCCGTTTTTGCTATTAGTTGGATTTCATTCACTTTCGTAATCTTTCCATCCAGTTGTAGACCGAAGACAGAGCACATAACGATCAGCCTATACGGCGCGCTTGAAAACAAACGATTCTAAAAATGCCATATCTATATAATTCTACTATACGAGCAAGTCCTCTTTCTGTGGTCCAAGCACACCATGATCAAAACCCTACCTTGGACGTCTTTGCTATTCTGGTGGCAGTCATGTTCGCTCTTTTGATCGGGGTTTGTGCTTTCTATCTAACCTGCTGTGGAAATTCTGAACATGATCGTAAACTGTACGCTATCAACCACCCAGAGGAGACACGACAAGCGATAGAAGACATTGGGCTCATGTGAATGAGTCAGTCATTCAGTCAGTAAGTACATTACTAACATACCTTTTTAAGCCAGCGATTTGATGTTTGCTTGAAAACTCATTTCATTTATCAATACTAAGTAGGCCTTTGTGTGTTAACACGCCAGTTTATAATCCACACCACATTACTTTACGGTATCCATATCGTCTGCGTTCAGTTAACGAGCATTTTCGTTCTGTATTACATAACCGAATACGGGTGTTGAGTGTTGATGTCAGTGCAACGGTTCGTTTCAGTCTTCCATCTCCTTAAGTGCTTTCTCTGCGGGTCTTGAGTCCCCTGGTGTTAATTTAAGTTGAGTTTTGTTCGACCTCACCCCTAAGATGAGGACTGAATGTCAAGGAGCAGTTGTTATCCTGGCATTGCTAGTTACGCACGAGACCACACAAGAGAATATCGTACTGTCTCCCGAATAAACCTGACAGCTGCACTCGAGTGTGTTGAGCCCATGATTTCATGAAATAGGTTTTATTTCTCATTGCCACGAAACTCATCGAATTTTGAAGAAAATTAATTGGATCGATGGATCTCGGGCTGGTGTTGAGCCTTAATATATGATCATTAAATTAAGATGAGAGTATGTGGACCGCGTAGCACTTATGAAATACATGAAGATATAGAAATATAGATAAGTCGTAGTGCTTGGGAACGAGGTTAATGCGGGCGAAAGCCCTTTGAATTAAATTTGGAAAAATTAATTTCCGACCTCGCTTGGAATCGAACCCACGACCTTCGGAATTGTTCTACCGATGCTCTACCAGCTGAGCTAGAGGTCAGACTGAGAGCAGGCCGGGGTGAAATATGCAGAATATGCTCGAAAAGGATTCTACTTTATGGCTGCCAAAATATACAATGAACTTCCTATAGATATAAGAAGGACAAAAATTTTTAAGGATTTTAAAAAACTTTTAGATGAACACTTTAATTGAATTTATTATATATGATCTAATACATATTTTACTATTTTAGAGACTATTTTTATTTTTTATTTTTTAACATTTAGTTTCTTAATATTATTTTCAGCAGGACCCCCATTGATAACAGCATTATCAGTTGAAGGGTCTTTATCCTGCATAAATATTCGTCTAATTATTATGGCAAGTTTTATTTGTCTGTATATATCATGTTTACATTGACCAGCGGACTAAGTCTAGGCTGGTTAAGTTCATCACTTTTTTTTTTTTCCAATCCTTTCTTCAGTTTATGCATATTCATAGAACTTCTTGACTATATTAACGTTCTGGCTTAAAATCCATTTCTGACATCGTTCTATAAGAAAGTTATTATTATTATTATTATTATTATTATTATTATTATTATTATTATTATTAAATAGATGTTAGGTCGCGGTAATTAGTAGTTATTACTTATTGTAAAGGAGATATTTTGTCCAATAGGGTCACGTGACCATTTTGGAGTTCAGTTTTTTCAAATGTGAAGTTATTTGTCATTCACTACTAATCGACTTTCCGTTTTGTTTTGTTTACGAAGCATATTTTTACAAGGGATTATTAAACATGTATTTTTAGAATGGCCGAGATCAGTGTATTAATTCTTGAGGTGCAACCAGCTTATGACTCAAAAGCCCATGAGAATAGTAAATAACAATAAAACAGCCGCCATGTTGTTTGATACAACAAGACAGGTTTAACGTCAACCAACATTGCGTTTATGATCTAACATGCACTCCAAAGGCAGTTATGTAATGGCATGTACAACCAACCATAAGATTGGATTGTACAAAGCATTATTGTTGATATTTGCTCAATATGAACAAATTCAATTTTATTAATATATGTTTATCTTGTGTTTCTACAGTGTAAACCAAGTATTGTAAATATGAGAGCTAACAGATGACACAGAAGCTTTAACCAGAACTGCGCATGTGTTGTCCATAGTTCATCTGCATACAGAGCAATCTCGTACCCAGAGCTCCCGTTATTTCTTACTACGCATGCTCTACAATATAAGAGCCCTCAGTACGAGATTGGCAAAAAACAAGATGCTGTAGAATATAGATAGCAGACTAAATAGAGCTGTTTAATGTGACACATTTCCGGTTTTGCAAAATCAAAAACGAAAACCCCTTGTAAAAACAATGGTGTCAAAATTGATTTGAAAAAATTATCGTCGCCTCCGACAAACAGCCAATTTCAACAATAAAACCCGAATCCTAATATAATCAATAAACGTCACACTTAAAGGGGCACTTGGATGAAAATGGATAAAAGTTGGAAATGACTTTAAACTTAGTTAAACGTATCTGTATGGCCCCAATAGTACCCAAGCAACATATTTTCTTCACAGTAGAATGTGTCGAATAAGAAATATCAATTTTATTCATGATCAGCATCTAAATTGTGAGAAAATGACGTCATTTACTCAACCCTGTTGTTCTTTTCTCTTTTAACCCAAGTTTTCTCAACTGCGAGTGGCTCCCAGGCGAACATTTTTACTAATCGATCTGGTTTACATAATCATAATTTGAGTCAAATTATCCACAAACACTTTAGCCTGCGTGGCGCCACCCAGGCTACAAATACTTCAATTATTCGGACTTTGAAAAAGTGCCCCTTTAACAGGACGAAATTTGTTGCATGTTTTCTGTACATGGTTTTACAAAATAAACGAGTCTGGTTAGCACTAGTGGCCTAGAACACCTATCAAGGCTAGCGCTGTTCAAGCAAAAAAAACACACCCACTACATACTGACACACAACCGATGTTATTGTCATTTTCTATAGAAATAATCATCCAATAAATAATAATATGATTGCATTCAAACGTTAACAAGCAAAATCTTACAAATTTGTGAAAAGTTTTGAGGTCTATGCTGAACTTCCAACCAATTTCCGTCACAAAGCCGGGTTTTCACGGATATATTGTAAGCACTCTAGCCTCGGATTTTGTCAATTTTTAAGAGATGATTCAAATTTGTTTTTATTCCCCTCCTCCTATCCCCGTCATTTCCTTCCATCCCTTTCCCCTTTCTTTAACTCCCTTCTCCCCCTTTTCTTTAATACCTAAAATAATTTTCTTCAAAAATTCTAATTTTGGTTTGGAACCTCGCGGGTTATTTGTCTACACCAGTACTCTGCTATTTTTTGCGCAATGATAAATGATAGATGAATGACAAATAAATACCTTATATGCAAGTGAGTCAGACCGCGGAACTTTAAGGGACATCATATATGTACGACCATTAGGGAATAAGAGAGTTATTATATATTGGAAATAAAGATCCGTAAGTATTGGAATCGTCTGTCTGTCTGTCTACTGTCCCTACCGTTCCGAACCAACCAATCAAGTGTCTCGGTCTTCACGTGGTATCAGGATCACTGCTGTTCTTCTCGAGGTGTGCAGTGGTTTTCTGCAGGTCTTTATCATCATCTTCAACTTTTCTCCAAGTTTCTCTCTACTTTTCAACTCTAAGAATGACTGAATATCATCGCCCCGACCAGAAGAAAGTCCAGGCATTGAAAGACGTAGCTAATAAGCTGAGAATTAACAGCATTAAGTCCACAAATGCAGCTAATTCTGGGTGAGTGGAGCTGTTTGACTCTGGTTGTCGTTTGTGGTGTCGTACATGTGTGTCTTGTTTGCTTATCGATTTTAACTGTTTTCCTTTATTCTTCAGCCATCCAACATCATGTTCTTCTATGGCTGAGATTATGTCAGTGCTGTTTTTCAATACCATGAAGTATAAAGGTGAGAATAATCGATCTATCTGAACACCTCGCTGAAGTCACACTTTATTAAAGCTTTACTGTCAAAATGGCTGGACTATTTGCAGCCAAAAGGTCATTTAAAAGAGCTATAACAAATTCTCGAGTGCATTTGAGCAACAATTTTAGATAAAATATTGTATCTATGAAGTTTTTTGAAGTTCTAAGGACATTAATATCAGCAGATTTTGTGGCACAATTTAAAGTTAAAGTTCATAAACGAACCGTAGAGAGCGAAGCAAATGACATATTTATCCAGGAAGATTGGACCCAACCAGGGCAAGCTGGCCAAAATTTTGCAAAATTACTGTAGATTTTGTCACTAGTGAACGAGTTCACAGTCTTTTTAAGCATTTAATAGTGACAAAGCATTTTTTGGGAATTTTATTATTTCTGCCCAGTTAAGCATGTATAATATTTGTACATTCTCGTACGAAGACATAACAGGATCAAAGAATATTCCAGTAACCGAGCTAATTCTCCAGTTTAAACTAAACATTGATAGTTTAGGCCCCATCCACACTATGCCAGATAAATTTGAATCCGCAACTTTCACACTGAAAACAAAAAAAGTTTTCTGTTCACACATGAAAACTGATAAAATGTTTCGTGTCCACACTAGTCCGATCTGAGCATGTGCATCGAATCTGAAATTGGGCACGTGGTGAATTTTTAGCCTTCCAGCCCATGACAATCATTGTCCACACTTATACGGCTAGCCGGAATTTTCAAATTGTTCCACTCAATATTCGAAATAATTTGTTTTCTGGGAAGAATTGTTCCAGATTCTCCCGGACTAGTGTGTATGGTAGGCCTAACCAAATAAATAAAAATTCAGAATCAAATTTATCCAACATAGTGTGTCTGACAGGGTTTTAGTAATTAGTAGAATGTTCTGTTTGTCCTTAGGACCCTCCGGCAGTTCATGATCTTCACTTATTATTTTGAAACTTAATGAAAACCCTGCTCATACATTTAGCAGTATAGTTTGAACATCTAGTTCCTAATGTTTCCAGGGTAATCGTCATGATAAGCTGTGACATTGGTTGCATTTGATTGGCTGATTGGTTCCAAGAAAATGTCCAATGTTTTGATAAATAAAATAATATATTAGATATCATTAATGGTACTGGTATATAATTCTTTGTTTTCAGCTACTGACCCTGCTGATCCATCAAATGACAGATTTGTGCTTTCTAAGGTGAGAAGACTGTACAATTTTTGATTATTCTTTGGTGCCTGGAACAAGAATTTAAGAATTTGTGATATTCACTATTATATATTGCTGTTGTTTTAAGGGTCATGCTGCTCCTGTTTTGTATGCTGCCTGGGCTGAAGCTGGTTATTTCCCTGAAGAACATCTGATGACATTGAGAAAGATTGACTCAGAACTTGAAGGACACCCTGTCCCTGTAAGTGTCATATGTGCTGTGATGTAGTAGAAGGGGTGAGGCAGGGGGCAAGGGGGATGCACCATCAAGGATTTTGTTTTAGGAAACGATGCAGCCTTTGCTTACAAACTCAAATGCCAATAATGCAGAAGATACCACCTCTCTCCTAGGCAGAGCTTAATGTGATTGGATACAGACATCATTTTTTTCATACCTGATATATATGCTTTGTTTGGACTCAACCCATGCCAGAATACACATCAGACTTTTACTTAAGTTCTGATGTGTGCCAAAAACCTATTGCTCTGAGAAGCCCTCTAAATCATTGGTAATATGGTTGTGATCAGTATTTATAACCAGTTCTAAGATATTTCTCTGTATGTTTACAAAAGGAGAGACAATCTTTTGTGGATGTTGCTACTGGGTCTCTTGGTCAGGGGCTGAGCTGTGCCTGTGGGATGGCCTACACTGCAAAACATTTTGATAAGTCCAGGTACAGTTCAATTTGATCTAGCCTTTTCTAATTTTCTCCTTCACTTCTTGGTTACCTTGAAAATGCTCATATGTATAACAACTCTTTTAACCTTGTCTTGTTATCAGCTACCGTGTGTTCTGTGTATTGGGTGATGGTGAAAGTGCTGAAGGATCTGTTTGGGAAGCCATGCATTTTGCCAGCTACTACAAGCTTGACAATTTGGTTGCTATTTTTGATGTGAACCGTCTTGGACAGAGTCAGCCCACCTCTCTTGAACATGACATGGAAACGTACCGGAAAAGAGCCGAGGGATTTGGGTAGGTCTGACTTTAAAACTATTATTTGCTTGTCAAGTCACATCTTTATTAATGCATAGATCTCTTTAAGCACTCTTTGTATAAAAAGCAAAATAAATAACACTCAAGGGAATGACAATGAAGGAAAGTTTTCTTGTGTCTACCTCTACAATTTCAAAATAAAACCAGCCCTAGTTTTTTAGCCAGTGCTTAACAAACCTGTGGTCCCTGTTACATGATGGAATTGGAAATTGGGAGTATTGAATTTTGTGGAGGGAGGAACCAAAGTACCCAGAGAAAAACCCTTGGATAACAACTTCTAGACATTGATTTTGGTTTCCATCAATCAAAATCTACTAAATGTAAACTCTGCTGGAAAATTGGTGAATGAAAATTAAATGCAAGAAAGAGTGTATGAAGATTTCTGTGTTGTGTTGGATAACATTATTAATTGTTTCTGTCATGTTGTTGTTCTCAGTTGGAATACAATAGTTGCAGATGGACATGACATTGAAGCTTTGTGCCGTGCATTTTATGAAGCAGAGGTCTCAAAGGATCGCCCTACATGTATCCTAGCTAAGACTTACAAAGGACGAGCATTCCCAGGTCAGTAAGAGATGAATACTGGTATGAATGCTCTACTCTGGGGCACCTTTTCGTAGAGAAAGGTAAGTCAATCCCAAATTTTATCAATAATGTATATATATCTTTGTACAACAGATGTTGAGGATAAGGAGAACTTCCATGGCAAGGCTCTTGGCAACAAGGGTGTTGAAATTATTGCTCACCTTGAAAAACAAATACACAGCTTTAAACATGACTTGAGGCCTGGCGCTGTTGAAGCTACTGTCCCAGAAATCAAAGATGAACCAGTAAAATTATCACAGCCACCCAACTATAAGATTGGAGACAAGGTAAATAAAAAATTGTCCATATGTTGAATTCTTAGAATGTTTTGTGTATGCAGGGCTTAAAATAATGGCTGCATATCAGACAATGTCCACCAGATCTGGGAATTGTCTGGTCAAATCTTTGCTTGCCAGTCATTTTGACCAGTAACGTTGAGCCAGAAATGAAATATGACTAAGCTAAAACTAAATTGGCCTGTGATAACAGCCAGCAATGATCGTCCATTATTTTAAGCCCTGTGTATGGTATTACAGCCGTTTTCAATATCAAACAAACTTGAAGTATGAACTTGGTCATTGCAAACTGATTTTCTTTGATTTTGCTGTCAAACAAAAACGATCATTTGTTATCTTTTAAATTTTTAATATCTTTGGCAGGGAGGAGCAGCAGCAGCTATCAAAAAGTGCACATAATAAAATGATTTATTATCCTGGAAAAACATAATATAGAAAATAATGCAAGTTTTGCAAGTTAAATATGCTCTTTTTTTATATGCTTATCTTAAATAGACCTATCTGTTAATTATTGTATTTCTTCTTAGGTTGCAACTCGTAATGCTTATGGAACTGGACTTGTTAAAATTGGCGAGACATGTGACCGTGTGGTGGCCCTAGACTGTGACGTTAAGAACTCCACCTTTTCCCTTACATTCAAGAAAGCATTCCCAGATCGCTTTATTGAATGTTTTATTGCTGAGCAGAACATGGTTGGTGTTGGTGTGGGCTGTGCTACACGTGGTCGAACTATTCCATTTGTTAGTACCTTTGCTTGCTTCTTGTCACGTGGCTATGATCAGATTCGTATGGCTGGCATCTCCCATTCCTCTGTCAACTTCTGTGGCTCTCATGTCGGCTGTTCAATCGGTAAGATCCCAAAAGCACTTTATGAATCTCCCAAGATTTGCTTCTGGTTTGATAATGGGCTTGCATTAATTTTAATTTTGAACATTTAATACTCAGGATGTATATTATTTTCTACATAATATTTGTTGATGTACAGGAGAGGATGGTGCTTCACAGATGGCTCTAGAAGACTTGTCTATGTTTCGTAGTATTCCTCACTGTGTAGTGTTCTATCCATCTGATGCTGTTGCCTGTGAAAGATCTGTCGAGTTAGCAGCCAATTACAAGTACATGACTTTTATTCGATCATCTAGACCTGCTAATCATGTTATCTACAATAATGATGAAACGTTTGAGATTGGCAAAGCTAAGGTATGTACGTATGTACTTGAGAGTAACAAACAAGTAAAGTAATCTTTAAAGAGATCTCGTGCACACTTCAAAAAGAGTAACCTGATAATTGAAGATTTAAAAGCTGCTGTGTAAGGGATAAGTACTGCATACTTCTAAATATTTCTGAACGGAGCTTGAATATATCTACTTGTACTGTAGGTGGTGCATCAAAGTGAGAAGGACAGGGTTCTTGTCGTTGGAGGAGGTGTGACTTTACATGAAGCACTGAGTGCTGCAGAACAGCTGGCTAAAGAGAACATCCATATCAGGGTGATGGATCTGTTTACTGTCAAACCTATTGATAAGGAAGGGTTGATTGAGCATGGCAGAGCTGTAGGTGGTAGAATTGTTACTGTTGAGGACCATTACTATGAAGGTTAGTGTTGGAATAATCGACAAGTAGTACACTATGACTACGAAATGAATGCAATGTTGAGAAATCTATGTAGCAGAAATGATATCATAACATGTCAGATATGGAAGGTTATTAGAGGGTTTGCTGTGGCAAAGCATTTGACTATTTTCTGTTCATTTCTTTTTTTCCTTATACTACATTTATTGTAGCCTCCTATGGAGACGTACTTAGGGTGTGTCACAGGATGAAAACATCTGTGTAGGAGGCTTCACTTATTAGAGTCTAATGCATTTACCACTTCTGGGTGGACAGCGTACTATGCCCAACAGGTTTCTCAACCCATTGATAAGCGGGCAATAGATTGAGTTAGATTTAGAAGTTTTTTTTTTCGGAGGGAGGAAAAACAGGAGAACCCAGAGGAAAAACGCTTGAAGCAGAGGAGAGAACTCTACTCATAAACATCACCTAGCCCAGCGGGACTAAAACCATGGGTCGCATTGTTTGTTGTTGCATGACTGCTTCTTTTGATTGGTAAAGCCATGTAGCTCAATATGTCATGTGCTATATGACCTTTACCAAATGAATTTGTTTTGTTCAGGTGGTATTGGAGAAGCAGTTTGTTCTGCTGTAGCTGAATTAGGTGAATTCAAAGTGCATCGTATGGCAGTACCTCGTGTGCCTCAAAGTGGACCTTCTGCAGCCCTCCTGGAAATGTATGGCATCTCCGCCAGTAGTATTGTGAAGAAAGTCAAAGCGATTCTGGCTTAGACCACCACTTATGGACTGATCAATATTGTACTAAGATACTAAAGACAGGGGTCACTAGCACAAAGGAAACCATCTATATTCACTTGTAACTTGTTTAAACTCCGATTTTCATGTATGCATTCTATCAATCAGTTGTGATTATCTTATCTAATATAAACCAAAAACAAGACAATGGCACATGAAGTAAAACTCAAACGGCAGTAATAATATTGGTGATTATGTTTTGGGTTGGTTTTGGGTAGTAATGTTGTAGGTACAGTAGTTGTGTAATTATACGCCTCTAAGGGTTTGAAAAACGAGAGAAAAATGACTCCTTAAATATAAAGATAAATTGTACGACTTTCTGTTTAAATAAGAAGTTCGATGCCCTATGTCTAGTGAAAAACTCGTATAGTAGAGAGATCGATTTGGAGCGAAGCCAAATTTGTCCTCTTTCTTCGGCCCATCGCATTATTGAGTAAGAAGCATAAGGGTACTCTATAGAGAGTGATCGCAAGGATGATAAATAAGAGTAAGTGGATCGAACAGTTTATTTATAAAAACGTACAAATGACAGAAATATTTACAAAAGTTCTAACAACAGGATGAGAAGCTGCTTCAAGTAGGATTTCTTTTCTCTTTACTTCTTTTTTTTCTTGCCACTTTTCTTTCCCTTTTTCCCTTTCTTTCCTTTCTTGTCCCCATCATCATCACCAGCTGCTGCTTTAGCTCGTTTCTTTCCCAGAGGTGTCTTGCCGTACCAGGTCTGAATACACACATTAACAACGAGATAGTCATCTAACATGAAATGCAAGACCCTCCCTTCTACCTTAAAAGAAAAAAGACAGCCGAACTAACCTTGAAAGCTTCTTCTTCTTCCTTGTAAATAGGGTCGATCCTGGCCAGGGGGGATACGAATTCAGCAGCTACCAGAGGGCGCTTGGACAGCTACAAACAGAAATATACCACTTCTATTTAGTATTATACTTTGATTTGGATACAGCTAATAGCATGGGTTGTACCTGTTGTATCCTCCTGTCAGTCAATACTTGTTGTAATGCTTGTACCATATGACCTGGTGTATATCCATCTGTTATTTTAGCCAGTGAGCTGAGATCCATGGAATCACTAATACGACCACCACACCTAGAAATGAGTGTCCTCCACAGGACTGTCGAATTAATGGCATACATTAGTTACGTACACAACGTAGATGCAATAATCGGGCATGATATGATAAATGATTTAATTACAGTGCGGACACTAATCATTAACGCTCGGGTCTTTCTTAGGCATTTTTTCTGCATTCTTTCTGAAGCAACCAATCATAGACTAGATTGGTTTCAACCTGAGAAGGTTATTTCGACATTTTTCCGATGGGCATCCTTTACAGATTAAACATTTAGAGTTAGGTACAACACGATCAGTGGCGGATCCAGGAGTTCGAGAAAAAAGTAGCCACCTTCGCCATCTGTCCCTGACGATATATAGTATACACCGTTACGGGCTATTTGTATTGCTTGTATGAGCTGCGCTTGCAGAAGGGTGTACCAACCCCGAGCTGGTAATGGTTGGAATGTACTTACGATATCTTGATGCGTAATCGGGTCTAGGGACAAGAATGATCTTTTGGAAGGCAGAACAGAATGGCTTCACTTCAGCATGTAAACAATGTTAAGGAACAAAATACAAAATTATTTTTGTCAACACTTCAAAGAAAGTATGGCAATCGTTGAGTAAGGAGAGTATTAAAGGATATCAAAAGGCTGTCGAGATGTGCCTATAATCATTACGCGATCTTCTGGTTTCAGAGTCTTGAGGATCTTGGGCAAGTCTTTCTTAAGACGTTTTGGGTCAGTCTAAATAGGATGTTATCAGAAGTGTCATTAATACAAGTGATAATTCACACCTCTTTTAACGAGCAGTGTCATGCCCTTACTTTGTCTGTCTTGGGAACTTTCTTGACAAATGTTCTTTCTGAATCTCCAATGTAGACAACAGATGGCTGAAGCTGACGGGCAACCTGGAAATGTAAAACAAAGTTGATATAAATATGGTCTAACTACCTCCTTCTAGCGCGGGTTTTTTCTGACCGCAATACGTATTTGGGATGGATTGATTATTGTGCGGTACCCAAGAAGGTTTGGAAAAAACTCATTTACGTGTACGCGTTCAACTTCGAGCAGATATGTTAGCAAGTTCAATCTGTAATAGTGTTTTTATATTACTGTTACCATGTCCCCCGTACTGAATGGATTATATTATTATATCATATATCCGTGAAAAAACTTAGTAACAAAATCAATACACCTCAGTAGACCGTAATAGACCTACATAACTTTTTCACGGATATATGGTACGCACTATAACTGGCTGTACCAAAATAATGGGGAGTAACAGAGATCGTACCAAGTAAGTTTTGGGTTTTAGTACCGTATGCTTGTCAAGGAGCCGCCCTGTGCCTTTACGGGATTAATGATTACCTTGAAGACCATGTGCAGCATCATAGCAAGACCAGCTTTACCAGGGTATTTTCCAGCAATATTAGCGGCAGTTAAATCAAACATGTTGGCTCCTGTCTCTGTACAGATACAGTGGATCAGCATCTTTTTGCCTACACCACGTGGACCAGCGATAAGCATTGACTTCAAGTGTGGGGATTTTTCATGGACAGCTTGTGATCCTGCGGCAAGAAAATAACTACATATTTATTCTATCTAACAACAACAAGTTCAATGCCTTACAACATATAGCCTTTGATCACTGGAAAGATTTATCTAACAGAGCGCGACCTTCAGAGCTACTTCACGGGCCGAAAAAAAGTCGACATGTCTCTGATAGGAGGGTCACTCTACCTTCTTTAAGGAACCACAGGTTCCGCAAAAAAGTCTACATGTCTCGGATAGGAGAGTCACTCTACCTTCCTTCATGGAACCACTGGTACTAAGACCACGACATGTTGTTCACATATTTATCATGTGCGCATCTTCGTCTTATTCAAGCTAAAAAGACGACCTGATATCAAAACAACTTACCAAGAGGTAAGATTGTAAACTCGGTTATGACACGACGAACATCTGACAGAGATGGCATGGGTTCTATGTTGGCTTGTCTTAGTGTAGTACCCAGGAAACTGTACTCTCCTGTGAAGTCACGTAGATGAACCTTGGGTGGTCGTACGAGAATACCTTCAGTAACTAGCTCTTCGTATAACGACTCGATCGTCCTGTCAAACAACCCACCAATGTTAGTTTCGACACTTAAACACCAAATGTACTGAAGCGTAATGAACGTTGCATAGAAAATTGGCTACAGCAAACAACGTAATAGTACTAAAGGGAATGACAGTTGGTTTGCAGTGGAAAACATATTTACGGCCAAACAAAAGTATTAAATGATAAAAGTAATATATACTAATTTACCTGTCAGACGTCAGATCCTTTTCCTTCTTTTTCTTTTTTCCTTTCTTACCACTTTTTCCCCCACTCTTTTTCTTTTTCTGTGAATATTAAAGAATCTATGCTGTAAGAAGCGTTTCAACAAGGTCGATAATCACTTGGATGTGGATGTGATATAGTATTTTGCTTACCTTCTTGCCACTTTTCTTGCCACTTTTCTTGCCACTTTTCTTGCCACTTTTCTTGCCTTTCTTGCCTTTTTTCCCTCCCTTGTCTCTATCTACAGCCTATTAGCAACGAATCAGACAAGTTATCAACAGGTGTATAACATTCGAGTGTGTTCAAAGACAATTCTAGTTTACCATTTTTAGGTTTTTTAGTTCTTGTTTCATCAGTTCATCTACTTGTTGTCTGATTTCAGTTTCAACTTCGATCCTTCATTAATGTTGAAAACAAAAAAATATGAACATTAGTGAAAAAAATACGAACATGAGAAAAAATGAACATTAATGATTTAGTAATATAGTAAAAATAACAATAACTTAAAAAATAGCAGAAAATGTTACAGCTCAAGACTTTCCTAGTGGTTTACGAGTCGAATAAATAAAAACTCATATAACTAGCCACTAAAGTTTGGCTCCGAGAGCAAACAGTTTTGTCATGAACACATGGCCCTCTTCCTACACTTGTAAAACTAGCCACACAAATAAACTTAAAAATGAACCAATCATTCAGGCTGGATGGTTGGCACAGTCATCTTCTATACACCACATAACTCACCTCTTGGCTTCTTTCACGAGCTCTGCATCAAACCTTTGTTCAAAATTTCCCACTTCATCACGGGATTGCCACACGTCTGCGAAAAGGAAGAAAGGTTAGAATATAATAATCCTACATAAAGTCAATAGGAGAAGATAGTTATCTGTACACTAGACAAACCTTTGTATGTCGTTGCTGCTTCGTTTATTGTTGGCACAAAACTAGACACAGCCATCTTGACACCCTCCTCCTCTTCCTGAGGAATATGATGATGATTTACGATTTATTATAGAAAAAAGAATGAATGAACAGTACATGAATGAACGAACGAACGAAGGATGGGATGGGATGGGATTGGATGGGATGGATGAATCAAACACAACAACCAACTTACCTCATCTCCTCCTTTGCCTTTCTTGCCTTTTCCCTTCTTGTCCTTTTTATCTTTCTTATCTTTCTTATCCTTTTTCTTCTTTCCCTTTTTCCCTTTCTTTCCGCCTTCCTCTTCCTTGACACCAAAAAAAAAACAACATAACAATAGTTAGAATTGTTTTTAACTTATTGAAAACAGAAGAGGTTCCTCACCTTTTGAGCTTCTTCTTTCTCCATCTGTCAATTAACAAGCCCAACTCAAAGATTAGATCTCAACACAAATATCAGGTAAATGCAATAGATACATACTTTCATAAAATACTCACCTCTAGGGGGTCTTTTTCTTTAAAGATTGCAGCTGAGCCTCCTTCATCTTCATCAGGGTAATCAGGGAACTTACCAGTCTTGTCCCTAAGAAATATAATTATTGTTCAATATTAACTGGAGGTATAGTAGTGTAGGATCAAAACTAGTGGTCAATCAACCAAAGATACTTGGATACATGTATGGCCAATACACTGATCATACCTGCATTCTATGAACCATTGTCGTATCTGGTCTTGCATGTTTTCCTTCATGTCTGGGCCTTCAATCTCTCTGATCTTTTCCTTGATTGACACCAGACCCTGAAGATAATCGTAAGATGTATAATGCAGGTGTATGTTGCACATTATTTTACAGTCAGGGTTTATGTTAACAAGTGTTACCTGTTGATATTCTCGTTCATGTTCTTCTTGTATTACTCTCCTGTGTTCCTACAACCACAAACCAGACATTGTCAGTGTGAATGACTGTTAAAGTACATCATGAAATTAATATATCTATATATTAATGTGTAGTTTCAGAAATAATCCATTCCAGGGGGATATTTTCTACGTTATTTTGTTGAGCCTGTTATGTTCGTTAATAGAGAAAATACAATGTACCTCAGTTTTCATTGCTTTATGCTTCATTGTGTTCTTCCACTCCTTTGCTGCTGGGGGTGCCTATGGATAAAATGTAATTGAGTTAATATCCTTTTTTCCTCTTTACTGGTCTGGGGATAAATTATGTGATTATTATACAAAGATATTACCATTCCAACAAATATGAGCTCCTCTTCTCTCATCTGCCTGGTTTTCTTTCTCTGAGAGAATCCCTTCCATATCTACATGTAAGTAATAGATAGATAGATGAACCACAGTCAGTCAGATAGTACATGGAATATTGCAGGTGGGAAAGAAGCAGAACTTGTAGCACTTAAATAGGATTAGGGCATAAGAGGGAGGGAGTGGGTGGGGTGGGGCTGAGCCCACTGAACCCTGACCCTGTTCCAGAGTAAAATAGCTGAAAATGGATATCCTGTACCTATGTAGTTGTTGTAAGTAATGAGTATCAGCATAACATACTTTTTGTATTTTAGTAGCAGCAATGTCTGGGTCCATCGTTGGTGCACCTCGTAACTGTGCTTGTCTCTCTCTTTCTTCTTGTTGTCTTATTAGTGAAACAAATAGAATGTTTAATATGTATATACATGTATATATGCCATATATATAACAAAATTGGTTTGTAGAACTTAAAGAAAAGTAAAGCTAAATTTTACTTCAAAAAGGTGGGGAGTGGTCGAACAATTATTTTCCAGAGCCAGCTGACTAATGTATACAGTGCTCACAGGCGCACCCTATTATCCCCTCACTCTACCATTTGACCTTTATTGCGGTTACTTAAAGCTGTAACTACAGAGAACAGAGAGAAGCTGAATTAATAGACATGGAGATCCTGAGCATGATTAAACTTGGATGACAGAAAAAGAACATTTGATAATATATTTACATACCTTATTTCTCTCATGAATTTTGCTCTTAGTCTACCTTGCCGGGCTCTTTCATGAACCTTTATAAAGTGATTAACAATGATTCATTCCTGGTCTAATTGCTGCTTTAAGTAGTCAATATTAATTCAGTACAATTATCACTTGATTCAGACAATATGTATAATATTGCACTGTTAGGGAAATAATGATGAATGTTCACTCTTGACTCAAGTTTTAATTACCTGGATTATTCTTATAGCATCATCAACTGTCATTTGTACTTCCTCTTTTACCTAGTATAAAAAAAATCTCTTTATTTAAGTGTCTAGTCATTTTAGATCTTTTGCACTAATTGGGGACACTTTTCAATCACACGCACTACCAGCTTCTGGGTGCCCTGACATAGGTCTGATCAGCCAAGAGGTTTTCCAAGGTATCAATAAAATTTGAAGGAGGTTTCTTATAAGAGGTATATTTACAATACTTACAGCATGTGTCTCTTGGGGACCCATCTTTGCTAAGATACCACCAAGTAGCTTCTCTCTTTCTTGAAACTCTTTGGAGTTTTCATAAATAAAGTACTTGGGGATGGGAATTTCGATATCATCCTGTAAAAATCACATGCAACAAAACTACTAAGTATTAATGACTCTGAACAATCTTGAACTTCAAATCCTTTTATGATGTAAATCAAAATAATGATCTGTGAGTTAGCCATGCACTGACTTTGGTCAGCTAAGAGGTTGTTCCTAGGTATCTACAGTCTCTGTGCACACAATATAGCAGCAACCTGCTAAATTTCATTCCAACAAAAAATGATTTAAAAGGCAGCTATAGCTATCATATTTAATGATATAATCTTAGATTTGTAGTATCATATTCTGCTCTACTTACAGGGGTCAATTTGAGATCTGATAAAACATCATCGAAATAGTGGAATTCTGAGAACTCTAACTGGACCATTTCATTCTTCATTTCTAAAACCCTGTTATTCAAAATAATTTAATTATTGATTAGTGAATAGTAAGGAGGGCAGGTATGAATCAATGTGTGGCATGTGAAAAATCAGTTTATCAACCTGCTACCCCACCTTCCACACACCCACTGACACACACATTCATTATATTATACTTCCAACTTTTGCTGACCTTTCCCTCTCTACAACACAACTTCACACTTCACAACCCCCCATAATCTTGCTCTTTGTTAACCAGTATGTGAATATACCCTTCTCAAGAGTATCCTATATAGGAGGATACAAATATTTTGTCAATTGAATTTGTGATAATGCTTTTATATTTCCATGTTAGTCATGAGCAATTATAGAATACCCCACAAATAGTATGCGATTATCAAACTCGTTGAAAAATGACCCATACAACGATAGAAGTCATGGTCGTTAAGTATGTGTATATGATTTGGGGTGTGTTCTATAAGTATACCATATATAATTAGTATTTGATTGACTAGTTCATTACCTTCCCATAATTCCATCCAAAAGATGTCTGAGAACTCTTCTCTTCTGAGGGTGAACGACCTTTTAGACAAAAAATAACATTCATCACAAGTACAAACTTACCAGACGAAAAATTTATTATTATGTTCATCTTTGTAGGAATAAGTGAATTTGGTGCTGTACCTGATCATAACATTCTTCAATCCTTCTAAAAATTTGGATGTATTTTATGTACATGACAGCAAACATTTGAAAAGCTGCAATACGATCCTAAAAACCGAGGGGAAAAGTAGCAATAAGTAAAGTGTTACACCTTGCACTTTGAGCTATAAAAGCGTTACCACTCGGATTAAGGATATGTTTGAACAGTTTAGTACCTTTTCTGGCTTGACCGGCTCTGCTGGTAGCTCGATTTCCAAAAGATCTAAGATTCCTCCTTGTGTTTCCCCCCATTGCTTGTTGTAAAGGCTGTCAGTAGAAAGGTAATGATGTTATGAAAAACATCTACAGAAAGTTGAACCAAAGTTTGAGTTCAATTTAATGGAGAGTTCTTAGGCGAATTTTGACAGCAATCATTTCTCGTATCCTTATTGAATTGCCAAAATTTCGAACACAAATCATTTTAAGAAGAAGGAAATAAGCTGAAAACAAGAAGAGTCATAGTAAGCTTATAAATTCAAATTTCAACATGACAAACGTTTTCTTGAACATACGAGTGTATATCCCTCAAATGTATTTACACTTACGTGTGAGACATTGCTATTTATCTTTCCCCTGTTTAGTGGTTTAGTAATACAGTCTTATGAAACCTTTATTGTAGTATTTTTCTCTTGTTTTCAGCCTTGTTATGTTTGGACTTCAGTCGCCATTTTGAGTTCTGCTTATACTAGGTTACTATGACAACAAGGGAAGGGTCAACCGCTGGTCAGAAATACAGATTTAACGAAGCGAAATGATTTTTTATTCTCGACTTTCACATCCCCATAATACTTTGCGTCTTTGGGGGATAACCAGAGGGTAATTACCCTTATAAGAAACCCACTTATTTTGATGAAGGCTGATCAGACAATGTTGACAATACCTTGTTTGGTATCCAAAAATAAAATGAAGTAAAAAACGGAAAAAGATAGAAGCTTGAAGACGTAACGTAAATTTTAATTTTTTTTTCGTAAAGTCAATACATTTTCTGTAAGACCAAAACTCTTGATGATCTGTACACGCAAAAATAACTTGGAATAAACTGATAATCAGTATTGTACAGATAAAAGCAGGTATAGTATAAATTCAATTAAGAAACCTTTCAATTTGGGACAGTTTTTTGATTGGTTACCCCCCAAATACGCAAGAGAATTGGGTAATAGAGGGGCCGTTAAAATGGAGACAACTTGTCCCTGGTAGAAGGGATACCCTTTTCCCCGAGCTACCCAGGACGAACTAACTTTTCCCTATTTTCTTTGTAAATTCATCTCAACCGTTTACATGAGATATTTTACTTTGTCTCGGCTGGAAGGGTCACCCTACTGGTAGGGTTACCATCTTTGTGAAAGAGGGTGAATATTCGTTTGAGCATGCGTATCTCCAATGAAACCGATAGTTGTCTCGGGACAACTTCTTTTCCCTGTCACCAAGGACAAGTTTTCGTCATATAAAACGGACCATAAGGTAAATGTATACACATTTAGAAAAATAAATGTGAAAGACTACACAGTAGGTCCGGAGAGCGCCAACGGAACTCTAAGTCCCATGCTAGACACTTATAATAATAATAAAGTAAAAAACTTTTGCTTATACAAACAATCTTTTTGTCAGGTTATGTTTACATATCTAAAGCTAATAAGGCTGCGTTCATAATGTATAGCAGAGGGGGGAGGGTGGGGAGGGGCTTTTTCTGATAAACCTTTGCCCATCCCCCCTTTTTCCTACCAAAATTTTATTAATTTTATTATATCCCCCCTCAATTTCACCTACCCCCCTGCCATACATTATGAACGCAAGAACGCATTAAGAATATGAGAATTATTAGAATTATTACTATAAATTCAGTTGTAAAATGAGTGAGTGAGTATAGCCTTGAGAAACCTGTCGTTGGTGGAGACTGACGTTTCGACAACCTGAGCAGAAGTTATCTTCAGAGTCCAGTGTGGAAAATTGTAAATGATTATAAATTACAAAAATACCAAAAGTTTGAAAGATACCCGGTGGGGGGGGGGGGGGGGGGGGGGTACTTGATCCAGTTTCTGACGGGGGAGTTTCGCTGGTGCCTATAAACCCTGACCCTATTTAAGACAGCAAAATCTCGAATACCCTATTCAAGACATATTGGCAAAATGTAGACCCTATCCAAGACTCAAGGGGAATTTGTATACCCTATGTAAGACATTCAACTATAATTATTCTATAATTATCCATAGTAAGCAAAACATCAAGCACTCATTCTCCACTTACGTACTCTAGAAAGAGACCATCATAAAAAGCACTATGAATATTTGAGATTAAATCATTAAGAACTGTAACAATGTATAAAAACAATATGATTACTGCCGAATTCATAGAGCGACAATTGCCCTAATTTACTATGACGTCACATTACTATGACGTCATATTTTAGTATATATTAACTCATATCATATCTGAAAACCAAGCCATTTTAGATTCACCTAGGAGCAAATTTTGTGTAATTTTTCTGTTGAATTTGGCGATTCTATAGTAGGTAGGTCACTGATTTGATGTTCGCTTTAGATATAGGTATATCTGGTACGTTCTTCTATTAAATCAAATACTGACACCCTGTACAAGAAATAGTACATAGAAAGTACACCCCTATTCAAGACAACTTACGGTAAATTGTATACCCTATTCGAGACGTGAAGGCAAAAAAACATACCCTATTTGGCGGAATAACACGTATAGTAAATATAAGGGAGCCCCCTCCCCCCGGATAGATAAGGGGAAAAATGATTAACCAGATGGCCTCCCGACGCCATATGTTTTTTCTGGCAGGGATCAAGTTATAACAGTTGAAATATGTAGATCAGTATACCTGCTTAGGAGTGAATTATCGCTTTATACCAACCACACATTAGCGGACGAAATAATTGGATAAATGCCTATGTAGAACAGCACAAAGTCACGTAGCCTGGCCATATTCTCTTCTCGTATAGCTGGTGATTTACACCAAAATACTGACAGGAAACTAAATATGATAAGGCTCTTAGCAATGTTTTTCTTGTCCTTAAGGATACTTACCTACTAACGAGCTCAAATTAGAAGCCTTTTAGTTTATCAATCAATACTTCATAATCATTTGAAATACAGATAGTTCATCTACATGTTTGTCCAAAAAGAAATGAGGTCTTTTGGCTCTAAATTTATACGAATACCAACAGTCGAATCAGTCAAAAGAATAATAACATGCGTTATCAAGTTTTTCCTTGAGATATGTTAATCGTTCAGTCATTAATGCTAAAGAACACAGTTCGGAATGTGAAGTACTTTAATTTCTTTGTTATTTTGAGGGTCATCACTGTCGGGGCCACACCTTCCTCCCTCCCTGCGGCACCAATTCAAGTGCTTGTAAGCCTTATAAAATCCAAATGTTTTGACTTTATATTCGGTCAAGGAGATGAATGGTTATGATACTGCTTGATTTGAGTGGTTCATTTTGAATCGAGAGGTTTTTTGTACGACTGACGTCATTGAAGTCATTATTTGCTACAAAAAATTAACCATAGTTATGAAGTAACTTTTTATTTTTGTTAATTAATCAAAAGAAACAAACGTCATTGTTGTTCTGATAAAGAATGTAGAAACCAAGAGAATACTGTATACAATTATCTTAAGAGTATAGCAAATGAGAATTACATTTATAACGTCAGAATCGTATCATAAATTGATTCTATTTAGGATACAAAGACTCAAGAACCAAGTAGAGTCTACGTAGAGGCGACGGAGACCGTTTGCTTATTAAAACTTAGGTAATCAGGTCACGATTTGGTGTCACAGCCAGGAACAAGACGTGTTGGGGGCTATTCCCCAACAAGGGCTTTTCGGAGTTCCTGCGTTGTTGTAGTTCCAATCTGCGTTTTTCCTTTTGCAATATGTCCCGTTGTCCCTTGCGCGCCGTATGTTTTTACATGTGTTTTGAAGTAGTGTAGCGTATCAGTTTCCGTGGTGTCAATTCGGTGAGTTTTTTGCACTGTTTTTCTTTTTGTTTCCCTTTTATACATTGTAATTTGGATTTGGGTGATTTTAGGTTTCACCGGGCCTTTTCCCTTGCCTGTTCTTTTGTGGCTATCAATCTGGTTGTGAAAATAAAGTTTAGACATTAACCATGCCCGTGTAGAGCCAAATGACATTATTCTCATGAACGAAACACGCTACTTCAAGACGAATGTACACGTTTTGTTTTTTTTTTGAAAAGGAAAGAAAAGAGAGAAAATCTCAAAGCAATCCATATTAAATGTCGAATATCAGCCCTCCAAGTCAGTGTTTCTGGGTTAATCTATTTTTCAATTTACTACTAAAAGGCTTTTCCAGTCACTACGTGTGATAGCAAGACTTTAATCCTAACCGACAAAAAAAACCCAAGATTATTAAGTGTCTCGTTTAAATATTTCACTTGAATTGGTAGGCGACGGCACCTTTTTCTGCTGTAGATTTTTTGATAACAATTCAAGTAAGTGTACACAAAATAAAATACCCACAATAAACTTTTCTCTCTCTCTCGCTTCCTCGATGTCAGTTTTCAACTTATTGTGTACATGGTCTATTTTTATATTCATTTTATTTGTTTTTCGAGACAGGAATTAAATATCGTCACAAGATAAAAAGCACTCAGAGTTAGTATTTGAACATTTGGCGCATGAAACCTGATCAACACATCTATCAAAAACTATAATGTAGTACAACGAAGCTTACAAATTTCGAGATTAATTTTATGGCTCTGAAAAATAAACTGTATGTGAAAGTACGTATGGAGAAAAAACGATAGTTTTAGCGACCTGGATTATAGGATTAAATATATACATTATAAGGATATTTACAGTACTAACGACTGAACAGACGTCTTTAGTTCCTTCAAACCACTTTGTTTGTTTCCTGGCTAACCTTTTCCTGTTTACAAAGAGCAACAAACATCATGGCTTTCAAAACAACTTTCCTTCTTAATGTTTTTAATATCCTATACATTTTTTTTTCTTGTAACGAGTATAAACCGGCGAAAAGGAAGAGAAATTCGATGATTAATTCCCCGCCATGTTTAATATCCTACTAATTTTTCAAAGAACCCGCAGCCATTTTTAGGATTACATATCTCTCCCGTGTTCTCATTAAACCAATATCTACATCAAGGTTTTATACTAATGCTTTCCCTTACCAGATGGCCATACAACCCAGTCTTTCACGTGGTGATTCAGTGGTCGGTTTTCCTTCTTATTATAACATCTTGTGACAAGAACAGTTTTACAAAATGATTCGCTTGTCATTTCACTATGTTATTTACTCCATGTCACTGATGATTTGTGTCCTGAATAGAATACTATATAGTATATTTTATTGTTGCTTTGTTTAAGGAAAAATGATATACGAGTTTTTCTGTTTTTTAGTTGGCTTCACATTTACTTTCCTTTCAGCTGCTTACGCAGTATTCAATCAGGGGCGTAGTCGGGGTGGGGAGGAGGCTGGGCAATGGGGCCAGGGCTCCCCCTGTTTCAACAAAATGGCGGCTTTTTAAAATTTATACGGTAAGTAGTTTTAATTTTTTTCATAAACTTGGTAAAAATAATATCACTTTTTGAGGAAATTATTATTATTATTAATTATTATTATTTTTTTGGGGCTGAAACAAAATGGCTTTTTTAAAATTTGGGTATCACTATTCGCCGGAAAATCCAGGCTACGTCCCTGCAAGCAATACCCAGTTCCTTAGCAAGCTACAGCCCATCGACATTACCAAATCATTGATTTAGCAGTTTCAATATAAGCAACTTCATGAAGTCAGAGTAGAACGCTAAGTGTCTTACCCTTCCTGACATTGACAACCAAGTTGGATGTGAGAACTAAGATAAAATGATCATTCAATTTCGGAGACATTAAGCTAGTTCATGGTCGTTATGGTTTTGCGGAGATTGTGTAGATCTGGAATTTGCTCTATTGGTATTTATTTTTGATAGGATTCGCACAGGCCGGCAATCCAGAGATGGAGATCAATTTTCTTTCGCTGCCTGCATTCAGTTATTAGTGGTCTGTTTTCTTTGTTAATCTACTTGATTGTATTAAGTAAGCTGATAGAATCACTCGAAACACGAGTCGAGCTAGGATCCGCTTTTTAATCTATGGTTTTTCTAACCATCCAACCACAGATCAGCTTGCACTGACGCCCACTCTTCCTCGACTCTCCGTAAACTCATATGTTAGCAGCAAATGTCAGGAAAGTTATCATATTTAACTCGGAACATGACACTTATTATACTGACGCTTTTACGCCACAAAATTCCACAAATAGATCTAGGAAGGAGTACTTCTAGCCATTAGAGTCTCGCTCGTAGTCACCAGTAGACCTGTTAAACCCGTCGTGTTGGCAATTGTGAAAAGTCTTATGAAGTAATGGCGAGAGATCCGTCAAGAAAGCGAGACCTGTTTTAAAGATCAGTTACTCTGATAGACAGATTATTTGTGACACCATGGCTTCAAGTCCAAACTCGAGTGAGGTCTCCGTACCGACAAAAACGGTCAATTCAATGGCTATTACCCAGATTGAAGTGGTTCTTCTCTCATCTTTGAACGTGCTAAGCGCTTTGATTGGTACTTTCGGTAACATTTTAGTGTTTCTTGTTGTTGCTAAGTGTCGCTACCTTGGATGGCAGAAGACTGAATATTTCATCTGCAGCTTGGCTGGCTCTGATATTTTGGTTTGTTTGGTCGCACAACCGATGTACATAACTCACTTGAATGGAGCTCTTTCCACGAGAATCAATACCTTGCGTACAACTGTAACATGGATAGCGACTTTAGCTTCTGTAAGCAGTCTCCTGACCATATCTATTGACCGCTTCCTTGCTCTACTCTTTCTTCGCCGGTACAGGACTATGATGAAAACAAGAACTGCGCTCATCCTCGTCATGGTAACATGGCTATTTTCTGTCGCTATTGGAATATCTGCTTCTTCTTTTCATCGTACACTGCGCTTTGTGGCGCAGTATTTTGTAATCGCAGTCTTAATAGCCGTGCCGATATTTTATGTTGGAATATTCCTCATTGTTCGTATTCAGTGCACAGAGATGAAGAAACGTTTCCCGTCTCTATCTCGTACTCTACGCACATTCACCCGTGAAAAGACCATCGCAAAGTTGATAGCAATAGTGATTGGAGTGTTTTACATTTGTTACACTCCTCTGATTGTGCTGCCCTTTTTCTTTGGTTCTCGGAGTTCGAGGTTTATAGCCTTGAGGGTGTTTCCATGGGTCAATACCCTGGCTCTATGCAACAGTTGCGTCAATCCATACATCTACTACTGGAGAAGCTGGAGATTTCGCTATGCTATCCAGAATATGCATCTTGGAAAAGCCATGTTCAGAATCAAGTCAAAGAGGATAGATCGAGAGGTTGTAAACGCAGTTTGAAAATTTTGACGTTCAAAAAAAAAAAAAAAATTAATACAAACTTAACTTTATTGAAAGTGTATGAAACGGGATATTGCTCGCTAATTATGTGTCAAGGGATGCGACAAGCCAGGGAAATGACTGCAAGTCAAAAAAAGGACTACTTCAAAGTCCGTTTCTTTAAAATTTCACCAATGTTTAGCCTTTCAATATATTGCCTCAAAAACGATTAAATTAACAAAACTAAGATATGGCGTTTGAATCAAGTTTTTTTTGGAACATTAACCTTTCGCTGAAACATTACGATGTAATGTATTCTTATGTATGTCAAGGGGGTTAGACGGTGTTAAATACCTCCCCCATGCTGGGTACGTGCTATTCTGCAAGACCTAAACGGTAGAAGAAAGAAAAGGAAGAAATTAACTATATTAGATCAACTCTAATGTTTTTGCAAGCTGTTCTCTCAATAGCTTGAAATGACGGAAGAAGATAGTGAAAACGTTCTCAAGTTCGAGCTCGAGTCCTGCCGGGTTCGATGTCGTATGTGAGTAGAGTTGTTTGTTGGTTCTCTCCTGTGCCTCGAGGGTTTTTCTCCGGGTTCTCCGGTTTCCTCCCTCCGCAAAAATCAGCTTCTAAATTCTAATTCGATCTATGGGTTTTCACCTAGTTATAGCCTAGCTCTGTTGTGATTGTTCCAAGCTGTGATTCAACAGCGAAAGCTTTGTAGATCTTGAACTTTTAAGACAGGTTGATAGAAATCAACTTGAATTATCTTCTATGACAGAACTTCATCCCTAATGTACTTTTGGTAAACATCAAGTCATTACAATTTAATTTAAAGAAGAAAAAAAAATAGAACCACTCTCAGCGTAAATATGAAGGCTGGCGTTTGATGGCGCATTTTTCCGCTTAAATGGGCTGACGGGCCGACAGCTAGCACGATTGATGCTGAATTCAAAGCTTAATTCGATACTCTGAATGTCTATAGATTTGAATCTCGTTTGCAGGCTAAAAAAGGCCGAATTGGCGCAATCTTGACAGATTGAAGAATACGAGATTTACATGACGTTTGCTGCGACTGTTTTGTTGCAGCATGCCACCACTTATTGACTTGGACATCACTCAATTAATCTGTTCAAATTCTTGATTTTCATATATCGCAAAATGGAAGCAAATGTATAGCAAACACTAAGAGAGCAGTCTACATCAGTATTTAGATAAATGACGACATAATGGGAGCATGCTGCACTCTCACTCTCAAAAATGAACTATGAGTATTATGAACAAGTTTACACACTCCTTAAAATCGAAGTCAGGATAAGTGATTATATATTAACAAAATGTTAACTAATTAAGGTGGCTGACTACTTTTCAACATTCGATTTGAATCCACGATGTGCGCGCGCCCAAAAACCGCTCTATAATGTTTACGATTTTATTGAAGAACCATAAACGTTTTGAACTTCAAGAGGGCAACCCTCAAATTTTGCAAGGGAAACTTTTTTTTTGTTATTTTCCGGAATAACAGGTAATATTCCCATTATTTTTCAAAGCTTAAGACAATTCTGTTTATTAGTACAATGTAAAAAATCGTTCTGTTTGTTTTGTGCTCAATGTTTACGATAACTTACACACCATAGGACCTGAATGAAAAAAGTTTTTCCATTGTCTACAATAGTTTATTAAAACAACTTTTATCAGTATTTTATAAATAAAGTGCAAGTTACGTGTTCGGAGAAAATTACTCATGTTTTCTTTCTTAGTTTCGGTTTTATGATTTTTTCTTTGTACAGAGCTTGATTTTCGCTATTTTCCTTCTAAGATCATGTACAAACGCATGTCATTCCCGAGTGATTATCTCAAAAACAAGCTCGGGAAACCCCATTTGCATTTTTGAAATCAGCATTAAATTTTAGGTCGAGAAAGTTTCAATTTTCATTTGTTTGTAAATTATTTACCAAAGTAGTCAGTCACCTTCAGTTGAAATTTTATAACAAAAATTAGATTTCAAGGTCGAGGCGACTGTCAAAGATAAGCAAACGTACGTGACGACCAAAAGACGAAGTGAAAAACAAGTGAAGTGAAGATAAGAACAAGTTGTTATCACAGTTTTGGCTGGAACCTTGACTGTAGAAACACAACAAATCATTTCGTTTGATCGCCGAGGTATTCAGGGATATAGCCACCTTTGAGTGTAATTAGTCCCTTGGAGATAAGCCTAGAACCATCAAAGTAGGAAAAGAATGCTTTGGAAACGACCTTGTGACAATAGATAACAAGCATTGTTTTGTAGCTCCTTGAACAGTTTATCAGATATCGAAGGGATAGAAAGATTTGACTGCAGCTGTCTAAGTTTATTTTTAACGGCACCATGTTTATTAATCAATAAAAACTCCTTCATTCAAGTCAGGATTGTTCTTCTTAGGAATTGCATGGTGTTGGGATATTGAGATTAAGAAATACAGAACCAGACAGAGTAGAATTAAAATATAATCAAGGAAAAAGTGGCTAATATCCATTTTGCTTAGCGCCCCACGCCTTTAGCGAACCCAAAAACAAAACTCTTCCTTTGTTATTCTTTATCATCCGTAAATTTCCGGATCATTTCCAATAAGAAAACTACAAAAAAATTCTTTTTTCATGTGTGCGCAATGCTAAAATAACTCCTTTAAAGTCATTTCCGAATGCGTTGGCCCGAAGCTTTTTATGGAACACAATTGAGCCGTCTACCAAGTCTGGATCGAGTCAAAGAAAAAAAAAAAACGTTCTAAAGAAAGCTTTGCTACTTATTCTCGTATCAGTATTCATTAATAGTATCTCTAGAGTGTTTTAAACCAATTTAACCCAGCAGCGTGCCGATATTAAACCATTTCAATACTCTCGTTTGTCATCAAGGTTGAAAGCACGTCTAGTATTGGCAGAATAGTGAAATAAAACACTTCCTTTGGTTTAACAATACCCAGCTTGAACGAAGCAAAAATTACTTCAGTTCTACTAACGAACTCTGCGTTTTAGCATCTCTTAGGAAAGCCGGTTTCAACGGAGCAAAAAAGACTGCAGGCGATACATTGATACCTGATGTATGTACAAGATACATCGATAGCATCACCACATAGCCTTTCCTGTTTTCCTTTGTTTTATGTTTTCGTAAACTTACAGTCGAGAATAACGGCAACATACCGGAATAGAGTTTCTGATAACTATCTAAATAGGGAAATATAATATTCTATCGAAAAGAAAACATGCTGTAGAAAAGATTGTTCAGTTTTAGATTTTATTCCTGCTTATTTACTTACTAATAAATATAAAAACAAAATATTGTTCATTATGATTTCATAAAACATCCTATTTTGATTATCAAAGAACAATTCGCCAAAGTGCTCCAAGTCTTTTTACATTCAATACCTTAATTATCATTTTCTATTTGTTTCATTTTTCTTTTACCGCGGTAGTTTAGTTTTAAAACCAAAAATCAAACAAGCGCCGAACAAGCGATGGTCTAGAGTACGTGAAGCGACTTCCTTGATGAGTCTCGTTTGCAGACAAGCATTAAAATCACAAGTGTTCCGCTAAGTTCACTTCATATTATAAAAACACTCTTGAAAATAAGCTAAAAAATAAATTGCCTTGAGCAGTAAATGAATGAATCACTTTTCAAATATTTGAATGTCTTTATATGTCTTTTCACGGATTTGTCTTGCCGACAATTTGTTGTGCGGCGTTTTATTCAGCGGTACTGTGTGCAGTAAGCAGGCGCTGTCTTGTGTATTCCCATATAAGGAGCGCTCCACTGACGTGTACATTAAGAGAACGAATGATACCGACCTGTGGAATCTCCACACATTCATCCAGCAACTGAATCAAATCAGCCGGGATGCCTTCCTTTTCGTTGCCTAGCAACAACAAAGCATTATGAGGGAACTGGTACTGGGTTAAAGGCTGGCTATTGGCCGTTTGTTCTACACCAATCAGCTTGTAGCCTTGATGGCGCATGTCTCGTAGGTATCCTTTAAGCTCCGCTGGTCGAACCTGTTCGATATCAATCCACTTGGCTGAACTGACACTTAAGGTCTGAAAAAAAATAGGATAGAAGGTACTAGGCAGATTAAGATTCCCGTTTTACCTTCCCGCAAACGGCAAACGTGACCACGTTTTTATCGTTTCCCTGACAATTCACTTAGCCTTTTGCAAACCGTCTCGACAAAGACAAGTGTTCTTTTGTTTATCTACTACTTGTGATCCCTTTTCACTAACTTTTAAAAACTTTTTAGTGATCAACTGACGTTTCACGTTTGCCGTAAACGAGAATCTTAAACTCTATGCTGACAAAATAGCCTGAAACAGCCAATCAGAATGCACGATTTTTTAGGATACCGGACCGGAAAAAACATAAAGAATCTTATTCCATGGAGTTTTGACATGGAAAAACCTTGAACAGCGTCTACTGCTGTTCTACTGGGTGATCATCATACAACACTAACCTTGAAATTATGGTCTTTCATGATGTCTGTACTCCCTAGCACCAGTTTCCTCACGCCAAAGATCTCCGAGGTTCGACACAGTCCTCCTAGGTTCGGTGCCTTGTCAATCAACGAGGCTACGACTACGAGATTGCCCCCAGATGACTTCTGTAAAGCAAGCATCCTCTGTTGCTGTAGGTCGGCCATCATTACCTCTTCCGGGGGGACGATCTTCCACGCGATCATTTTCTTTTGAACATTCAAGACAGCGTTGTCAGATTCTTGACCAGCCGGCTTAATCTCGGTCTCAACCACTTTCAAACTCGGTTTTCTTTCCTCGCGAATTCTTCGTTCTAAATGAACACCAAACTTCTCTTTATTGTTATATGGCATGGTTTGAAAATTAGCGAGCCTGCGGTCTTTATTGTATAGTGGTATCCTTTGTAAGCAACTCCATATGCTGTCCACGAAAGGTGATTGTTGAAACTCGTCGGGTTCGCACCAAACAGTCTTTCCAAGTACAGATCGCTGAAAATCTTTGGGTTCCACCCACTCTTCTTGTGTTATTCCTGAATGCTTTGGAATAGTGTAGAAGATAGTCTCCATAGACAAGTCTCGTATAGGGTGGAAGTCGAAAACGAAGTATGATTCAAGAAGTCGAATCTTCTCCGCCAGGGTGTCGTTAGCCCCCTTGATAAGTGTCAAGCAAGGCACTATAATGGAATTTTCTTTTAACACCCACAGAAGGTTCTCGGATATGCAGCAATACCACATCCTCTGGACAGCCACTTGTGCAATGACGCGTACATTACGATGACTGGCTGTCACCCAGGGGAATACTGCAGTTATTGCAGAGTTGAAAACGAGATCTCGTTCTCCTTGACCAGTGGGTACACAATGTACAGCATACAGCATTGCTATAGTTACCAGTAATGCCATCCTGCCGACTTTTTTATCTTGGTGATAGAGCAGCTCATCCCAGAGTAGTGTTGTTAGGTCTGGATTCCTTATAATACCAAAAAGAAAAAACATTTATATTACAGTGTGACTACTTTAATCGGCGCTAGGTAGACAGTGAGAACCAATCAAACTGTAGATGAATTCGAAAGCAATGCCAAGCCAATGTCTAGTCAATGAGGAACCTAGACTGCTCGAGAATGGTAATTTGTCCCTAATGTTACTGGCACACAGTCATGGATGATGGTTCCTTTTATCATCCATGACACAACTAGATAGCCAAACTCGTCATTTTCTAGTGTGACAAAAAGTTATGTTGAAAAGGTTTTTCCCCCTGCTGGTTTCCGATTGGTTCCACTACCCAAAGTTGGATTGTATTGTTTTTTCTCTCTACAATTTGATTGGTTCTCGCTGCCTAGCTTGCCTCGGCTATAGAAGTCACACTGTAACATACCTCGTCAAGATGTTGAGTACAATCCACTGCTGAAAGTTCTGCACTGACACCTGGTTTTGATCCTGCATTGATGTGAAAACATTCTCAAGAATCTCTCTCGTAAAGTAGCCTTCAGTATCGCGTTTCATAGCCAGCGGCAAAAGTACCAAGATTGTTTGCCATGCGCGGTGTTTCTTGCGGTGATACAGAGAGTTGATGTAAATAGTAGTCTGTGTAGTGTTTATTTCTTGATCCCACACGATGAGACTACGAATAATCCTCTTGAATAGGTCTTGGTTGTAAGTGTTGGAAGAGTCTAAGGCTAACAGGACATTGATCATGGTAACACGGACTTGACTGTCATCGCGCATGTCCAGTGACTGTGCACGTAAAGAGGATTGGTTACCAAGGTGACGAAGGTAGGATTCAACGTGAGATTCAATCCTATTTGCTTTACCGACCATTGGACCAAACAACAACATCTGAATGACGATATCTAGATGAACCTGTAGACTCTTATGGCACTCTGCTTTTAATTCACTGACCCAAACACTACTTAGCTGCAGGATGACAGCGTGCATCACACCTGGACGGCTTTCTCCTTCATTCAAAAGCGTCTCTAAGTACCATTTGATCTTTTTAGTCAGTGGATGATCTTCTGGGAGCATGAGCAGCACCGGACTAAAAAATACGTCCAAGAATACTGGCAAATCTTCCCAAAATGTCGTGTTGCTCCACATGTCTCTTAAGGTTTTCCAGACTACATCGAGTGATCGGCTACAAGAATCCACATCTGTCTGAAGAAGGTTAGGGATCAGAAGGCCAATGGTCTTGATGATTGGCAGAACGTTAAAAGTACTATCTAAAGCATCTATGGCAGCTCCTAAGACATCTTTGATTGGACTTGTAATGACAACAGTTTCACTTGTTTCTGCCTTGTGAACTACATTGTGTTGTAAGAAGAAGGCAGATATTGTCCATAGTGCGCTCATTATTTCTGACACAACGCTTCCCCATGATGAACTGCCTTTTGCAGCATTACTTGCGGTGCTGTCTTCATTCTTTACGCTCTTAACCATGTCTAGCTTCTTGAATTCCATGTTCAACTGGAATGAAGGAATAGCATGTAATATTTGTTCCGAAGCAGAGGCTGAAAGGTCTTCTTTACATTTTGATATTTCACAACACCAGGCAACAAATAAAACTGATTGTTGAAAATGTACCAATTCTTTGAGTTCATAATTTTGACTTGTTTGGAAACGCTGTATTGTCTTTGCACTGATTACAGCAACACCTTCAACGAACTTGTAAAACTCTGTTAGACTTGATTTCAACGAGCTGTTCTCAGCAAAATCTGAATCTGAATCTGAAAAAAAGCAATGCAAAGAGTTGCACAAATCGAGGTACGTCTTTCCTGAAGACAATTCATCGTCAGAAGTCGTTAGTTTTCTTTGCATAAAGTTAAGGATATCAGACAACGATTTTTTTAATGATCGTCTCAATAAAATGATCGCGTGATTATGAGACCTTGTGTAGTTATCGGCAGAGAAATTCAAAACTCGTAGTATCGTACTCAAGAGTTTTGTGGCTTTTGATAGTTTTGTCTCTGACATATACAGTCGCGTACTTGCGTCATGAAAAATCTGTGTCATGTTGTTCAGGAGAGAAATGAAAGATGAGTTGTGATGATCTTGTCGACACTTTTTGCTATGGAGAGTGTCAACTGCAGCAATGATAAGGCGACCAAGAGCTTCAGTATCATCATTTATGGAATCATCAAGCATGTCTGGATTATTCAAAAAACTTTCAACTTTTTTTCCAAGAAAATGAAAAACTCCTTCACAAAGATGGTTTCCATTTGACGAATTTCCCTTGTTGTCAACATTTTGCTTCTCTGACTCTATTTTCCACAACCACTCACACAGACCATTCCACAACCAACTCCCTCTTGTAAGACACTCCTCTAAGTTTCCTGTTGCCAAGAAGTGGAAGATAACATCCCAGTCAAGAAGATTGGGGTCTGTAAGGTTGGCAGCTGATGAAAGAATGAATTCCTTTGTTGGAATTCTCATCTGTGTAGGATGCGTTCTTAGCTGGACCAGGATATTCCTCATCTTCTGTAAGGCATCTGAACCCAACACACAAGTGTTGTCAATGCATGACAAGGATTGGGAAATAAAAACCATTGGTACAGAAGTGAACTTCTGATTCTTTATAGCAGTCAGTAGATTGGCAAGAAAGTCTACATGTTGTTCTTTAGGAAGAGATGATAAACAACTATTGTAAAAGGAAACAAGTGCTGTCCCTATTGGTGATGCCTTACCAGTTTCATCATCTGGTCCATAAATAGCATATTCATTAAGCATAGCTTGGAAATGACCTAACAGAAAGGACCAGTTGGTTGGTACAAGTAGAGGGCTTTTAGCCAGGTCCATGGTTAAGATCTCCATCACAGCCCATTTACGAATATATCTGCTTGGGTGTAAAGAAGCCTTGATGACAACAGTTGTTAACCAAGTTATGTGTAGTGCTAAAGAACCTTGAAGACAAAATATAAATTTCACATAAATTTGTTTTGTAAAACACTTAAATAAAGTAAAGTGAGTAAGATAATGTTGGCAACATACCATCTTGCTTTTTCTCTGAGGCTGTGATAATCTTAGAGATCCGTGGAAGTACTGGTTTAATAACATGAACCTAAACAGAATAAGGTAATGTTCACTGTCAGTAAACTGATATTATAAGCCTCTTTACCTTGGGCATAATGTTTTCCCATTTCAGACCATGTGTCATTCTCTTGAGAATAAGATACCTTGTTTGAGTTATATCCATATCTATGTTCCTTATCATGCACAGCCATTAAACAAAGAAACAATGAAAAAACATAATAATAATAATAATAATAATAATAATAATAACTTTATTACTGTGTCATGTCGTTCTAGCTTATTACAAAATAAACTAATTGGGGACACCTATCTAGAACCCTATAAAACCAATAAAAATCTTATCCCATATTCCCAAACCCTTAAAACAACCCATATATGATATTTATAATTATCTAATTTACGGTAATATCCCACCCCTCCTCCTAAATATTCCCATTATTCTTAAACTTTTGTGTAACCTACAAGTTAAATCCTTACCTCACCCCATAGTAACTATAAGATAATTCCCATCCCCAACTGATCCTAATTTACATGTGTTCGATACTCAGATCGATACGCTTACTAGGTTGCGCATAAGAGGCAGTTTTGGCAATTGTCACTCATGAGGTCACCTAAGTTAAGTGTTCTTATGTGTCTTTTAAATTTACTTAGGGTATCTAATGACTTAACGTTCCTCTTAAGCTTAGACCATAAAACTGGTCCGAGATATCTTATGCTGTGTTTTCCGAAATTGACTGTATTAAATCTTGGTATGATGAAGTCAGAATTCCTAAGATTATATCTGCAACTGGACTGATCAAATAAGTCAGTAACATAGGAAGGGCTTAAACCATTTTTAACTTTATACATAAGTATAGCTATATCTTGTAATCTACGATCGTTCAGAGTACTTAGGTTAGCCCATTTCAAGAGTGTTGCATAATCACTAGTCCTATTACAGTACACAGCTCTTAGTGCTCGCTCCTGTACACGCTCCAACTTTCTCCTATCCGAAGCACGACAATGATGCCATACTGTGTGACAGTAGGTCAGTAATGACAGTATGGCAGACTTGTATATCTTTAGCTTTGCTTTTACAGGTAACATGTTACGAAGACGAGTTAGGACACCGACTCTCTTGGCAGCTCTTTTACACACTGAGCTAACATGATGACTGAAATCCAAGTTCTCATCAATGGATACTCCAAGTATTTTCAGCACTTTGTCTTGCTTGATGCTTGTGTTCATCATTGTGACGTCCAGTACTTTATCCTGTTGTTTGGAACCAATGCTCAGCACTTGATATTTCGTAAGGTTACCTTTCAGCTGATTAACCTGGTACCAGTCAGATATAGATTTGCCCTCTTCGTTAAGAGTATCATGAACTTGCCTGACATTCTTCCCGGTGGAATAGAGTTGATGGTCGTCAGCATACATCATCAGTTTTCCCTGTTGACACTGAATGGTAAATCATTCTGAAAAACATTCCATAACAATGGACCAAGATTGGACCCTTGTGGACAACCTCTTTCGACCTCGACCCACTTACTTGATGAGGATGTAGTGATGCACACTTTGCATTGTCTTTCAAGGAAGTAAGATCGCAGTAAAGAAGTAGCATCAGCAGAGAAACCATAAGCTTCCAATTTACTCAATAATAAGGGATGGTGAAGGGAATCAAAAGCTTTAGACATATCGGTTGAAAGCACCCCTACAGTGCCCTTATCATCCACAGCTTTCTTCCAATCTTCTACCAGGGCAATTAGCGTTGTTTCACAGCTGTGACCTTTTCGGTAGGCAGTCATGGTCTTACAGAGACGAGGCTCCATAAAGTTTGATACTTGATTGCTTATAAGCTGCTCAAAGACTTTGTCTATGGCACTCAACAAAGTTATTGGTCTATAGTTCTTGACATCTAAGTGATCATCTTTCTTGAAAACAGGTACCCAAATACCTTTCTTCCATTCTGAGGGCCAGCACTTGGACTTGATGCATGCATTGAATATGCTGGTTAGTGAAGGTGCTAGTACATCACTTGCCATCTTAAGAACCTGGGGGGGTATTAAGTCATGTCCCATACTTTTCTTAGGATTCAATGCATTGAGTGCTTTGGTAACCTCAGCTTCGTTGATTTCGCTGAACTCGAATGCCGGGCCATTGACTATTCTTTTGTTGTCTTTTATAGTCTGCACGCTGACGTGATCTTTTAGTTGTTCTTGTGCGAGCGAGAGCGTTTGTCTATCACCAATTTCATTGGCCACTGTAGCAAAATAGTCTGCGAAATGATTAGCTACTTTGGTTTGGTCTTTCATGATGTTTCCATCGACTTCCAAGTTAATCACACCGTTATCAGTTCCTTGGCTCTTACTATTGATAAACGGCCTAAATACTTTGTAGAACTCTCTGGGATTCTTATTGAAGTCTTCCGTCTTTACTTTCCAGTATTCCTTTATCGCCTTGCGTCAAAGCTTGGTGGCTATGTTTCTCCATTTATTTCTCTCTCTATAATTTTCGTTCGTGGGATTCCTTGCAAATTCTTTCGCGTATCTGCGTTTTTTTCTTATAGCACGTTTCCATTCTGTAGTCATGTAGGGCACGTCCTTGGCTCTGACTTTCATCCTTTTAAGGGGTGCATGATCTTGTAAGGTGTTATTAAACAGGGAGTTCCAGTACGAATACTGGTCATCTACTGACTCAAATATCTCCCCGACATGCCATGGTGCAGCTTGCAAGTCCTCATGAAAATCGTCCACATTGATGTTCTTGAAAGACCTGAAGGAGATAGTTTTACTAGGATGACGAATAGCGGCTTCAGTCATAAGACTATATACCAGTGAATGATCACTGATTCCAGGGTTATAAGTTCCACTCTCCTTGAAGAGATGAGGTTTATTAGTAAGGATGACATCGAGCAGTGTCTGACTGTACTCGGTAATTCTGGTTGGCTGATTTATTAATGAGGTGAGTCCCAATACATCTTCCAAATCACACAGAATCTTTCCTTCCCTAGTGTTTGGTCTTAGTCGATCCAGGTTCAGATCGCCAGTAATGACAATAAACTGCTTCTGAAGGGACGCCCATGTAACAATATCGTGAAGTTCTTTTTCCAGTCGAAGGTAATAGTCTTGGCCAGACGCCTTTGGAGGTCTGTATATTAACAGCACAACCACATCATGACTGCCAAACTTAGATTCGATTGCAAGAGATTCAATTGTGGTGTATTTTCTTGGTAGTTTTAATTTCTTTGATGGTAAATTAGAAGAAAAGTAAGCCATAATCCCTCCGCCTCCTTTGGTTCGGTCGTTGCGATACATATTATATCCTTCTATTTTAAACTGGCTGTTGGGATACGAAGAGTCTATTTTGGTTTCTGTCAACAATGCTACTTGCGCTCGAAAATCATGTTGAATTAGAGTTTCTAGTTCTTCAAATTTATTTTGCAAGCTGTTCACATTTAAATGCAGGATCAGAAGGCCGCGACTATCCTTTTGCCTAGAGGTGATGATGAGAGGTTGGGAGTCTACAAATGAATCTTGAGATGAATTTGAATATTGTACTTCTTGGTTATGAATATTAATTGTAGAAGAATCTTGTACAATTTCCTCCATGAAAGAATCACTAAAAGGAAATACGCAGTTAAAACACCTCCATTCCACCGGCTTGGGATTTTTCTTTCGACCAGTATAACTTAAAGTCGCACATTTCAAGTGGAACTTCTGCAGGCAGCTATCACATCCAATATCTTGTTGATTCCTTCTTATAGTTTTCTCACAAATAGTGCACTTCTTCTTGTTGACTGGACCAGGATTAAATTGTATATCATTGGAAATTAAAAGAAATAAAACGAATAAGTACTTATTCATAGGAACAGTCACCAGACTCGGTCTTCTCAGTTTTCTGAACGCAGCTCTCGACGGGATAGATCCATAAGGAGTGAGCTTCGACATTATTTCTTGGCCAAATTGCCTTCCCTTCACTGATATCGAGGATATTTCACCCCTCAACGGTATCTGGTATCCTAAGGAATCACTTTCTTCATATGAATGATGAAATAGTAGACGATATAAACTAAGAAAGGTAAGAGCGAACAAAGCACCTCTTAACCCCATCGTGACATAAAATCTTACAGGGAAGAAGGGTGCTATGTGGTCTTTAAGTCAGTATTTGACAGCATGCAGCCAAATGAAATAATTAAGATTATATGTCAAAAGAAATTATACCCAAGATAAAAAGAGTAAGTTTACTTCATTCTGCAAAAACAAGCAAAGATAAGGAAAATAGTACTTCAAATTGACTTCCTATTCACCTTAACCCTTCAAAATGGATTTCTATAATGATTTTGATTATATAGCATGTGGTATAAAGGTTTTACTCTAAAAGGCTTTCGCTCACAGTGTTAGCTCTATCATTGTCTTTAAAACTTAGCAGGATATTTTCACTTCACCTTCTTCAGATTCTTAGAGACTCAGGCAACTGCTCCCACCCAGATATCCCAGTCTACCTTGCCCCTACCCTCCCCCTCCCAAGGGTCTTGTTCTTACTTGTGTTTCATTAAGTGTTTCCATCAACAGCACAAATTCTTCCCATATTTCCATCAAATACTTTCTCTGTTGTGTATTCCAGTAGAATATAACAGCATCACAGTCACCTTTAACCTCCATGTTGAGTTTCTGCTTGTCAACAAGATCCAGGGCTCTTTTTAGTAGGTACATAGATCTCTTGCTGGATAATGGATCTTGAATATAGAGCCCTTCCTGTAGGAGTTCCCAGAACCTTGAGTCCCATAGTATATTATTGTTACTGTTGCTATCAGTAATGAAAAAGTCAGCCAGACTACACATAATAGGATAACAGGACTTGATAACACCATCGCCATTATGCTTGTCAACAGACATCTCTTTTATCATTCTCCAAACAATCTACGAAGCAGCATATAAGCAAATGTTATGTTTTCATAATATAATATGATTTAATACATGTACTCGCAGCTCTTTAAAGACCACTGGAGTCAACTTTCACTGCCCTCTGGATTCTATGCTTATTTTTTACAACCACCACTACTCCCCATGCGAGGCTCTTCTGTGAGGTTCCCTCCACACGCACTACCACTACATTCCATATTCACAACATTCAACACTCAACTCACATGTTGCTTTTTACGGAGGAGGAAACCAGAGATCCCGGAGAAAATCCTTGTAGTAAGGGATAGAACAACACAACAAACAAACTCAACTCACATATGATTCAGTCTGAGCCAGGGCTCAAACCCGGACCACAGTAGTGAGAGGAGAGTGGTAATAGCTATACATGTAATAGCAGGTTACTTCAAACACTCACAATACACCCCCCACCACCACCACCAATGCCAAATTTGTATATATATCTAAATGTGTTCAAAAGGTGTAGCCCTCAAACCCTGTTGGTTCATAGTTACTTACAAGTATCCTCTCTTGTCCCTCAGCTGTATCAAGAGATAAAAATAGAGGAAGAACAGAACTAGTAATCTTCATGCACATCAGTTCATCAGAATCATACAATACAACCAACAGCTTTTCAAACATTTCTTTTCTCAGATCTTCACCAACAACATGCTTGACATCATCCTTCATCAAGTAGCTGATAAAATCAACACACACTACCACAGGAAGCCCAGTTTGGGTGGTTATTTCTTTGGAGCGATTTGAAAGGCCTTCTAAACATAGACTAGCAACTTCTTGGACTAGATTTCTCGGACCAAATGCACAACAGAGTGCTGTGATTTCGTATACAATGTGTATTTCGTGCCTGTTTTCGTGTGAATCTCCACATCGACGAACTACTGGAAGGCATAATTCTCGGGTAACACGACACACCAAATCATCCAATAACTTGTCTTGTTCTTTCAATGTTATGACAACCGATTTCAAAGACAAGTAAAATTCACTGTCACGATTTGATTCTGGTGTCGCTAAATATCGATATAATAGTTCTAAGAGTTGATCAGGGCTCAAATGTTCTAAAAAATGTCGAAAGATACCGGCCATGTTGCCGGCCACACGTGGATGATTGTTCTTCTGTTAAATTCCGATAAAGACTGGACACTAGAGAGCAGTCTCTCTCTTCCACCAACTAGTAACGCCTGTTGATATTTGCTGCCCAAGTGAAACAACATGGCGGAAGTGTTTATTGGTCCTGAATTTTTAACTCTTTAATCTATCGCTTCATAGCCCTAGCGTTTTACATAGGGTTAAATACAAGTTCTGCTTTAGAATGAAGTAATTTTTGGTCAACATGATGTCCCATGGGATGTCTAGTCCAAAATCCAGGTCGTTCAAGGGGCGAGAAGGTTCACCAGGGAACGTTGTGTTCTTCAACTATGAGCTGTTTGAGCTGGCTCACATGTTAAGGGTTCGTCCAAGAACTAATGTACAGCTACAAGAACAATCTACCACTAGATGTGAGTAATGCAAATATATTACCGTTGTATTTACAGGAAAGGATAAGCAAAAGTTTACTCTTTTAAACTGATCTTGAAAACAGTTTTCCAACTGTGACAATTGAAATTTGTTCTTATATTTTGTTCTCATTAGTGAATACTTCCAATCAGCCATTCATTCAAGTATCTGTTTGGCATGAGGATGAGTATGGGTGTCTGATGGTATTGTTATGCAGTAATGGTAAGTTTTTATCCATTAATAACATCTGTAGTTCAGTTTGATTTGTTTACTGAATGCACAACTGAGCTCATGTTATAGAAAGATTCTCTATCATGTCTTTAGAAGCCTGTAGAAAAACTTTTAGATTATAGCTCCTTTTTAAGACGTGATAATTTGAGTGACCATTAAGTGGTATTAAAACTACACCACTTTTGCTTTTGTTATGTTAAGGATAATGAAGTACTGACAATAAACTTCATGTTGTAATCCAAAGGATATCTTCTTGTATGGAGTGTTGGTGCAGATGGTGTACCCACTACCAAGCAAATACCTTGGTTTCAGGTATTGTTTGTTGTCATTTGAACTCGCCTTTATTTTGATTAAAGTTCCACAAAATGTAGGGAAAACATGCTATTAATATCAAGGATGATTAATTTTACTTAGAATCCAAAGAGAGCCATAAAAGCAATGTCCTTAGATCCGAGTGGCTGTTGGCTTGTGTGTGTTTGTATGGACACAAACCTATACATTGTTCCTGTAATCACTTCTGTCCCTAACGAAGGCAGAGTGTCACCAAAAAGCTGTCCATGGAAACTGGACGATATCACTCAAGTTGAATTAAATGGCAGAAGAAGTAAGAGCTAGTAGCTTCTGCAATCATTGATTTATTGATTCATCCATCTATTACATCCGTCATTCATTACATTATCCTTCCATCCATCCATCCCATCTGTACCTCTGTCCATTCATTCATTCATTTATTCATCCATTCATTCATTCATTCATTCATTCATTCATTAATCCATCCATTCATTCATTCATTCATTCATTCATTCATTCATTCTTCATCCCATCCATCCATCCATCTATCTATCCATTTATTTATTTATCCATTTATCCACTTATTCATCCATTCATTCATTTTAACCAAATGTTGAATATCTAGGTCAGCCTTGTAGCATTATCTGGTGGCACACAGAGGACAACTTCCAGATGTGTATTGTTGGAACAGAGGTGAGTAATAATCTTGTATGATAAAAGAGATAATCTTCATACTGACTGATGCTGACTGAACCCCTACTTGTAGCTTGGTGAAGTGATGTTTGTGGATCTGTGTAAAGGTATTGCCATGTTGTCAGTGGATCTGAAGGAAAGTATCTCAACATTGGAGTTATTACAAGATAAACAGCATCAAGTTACCTCGGTTATGGTAAATACTGCATGTTTAAACTATTTCTATTTTGGTCCCTAACAAACCTTGCTCTATGATTGAATTGGAATTTATGTTACATCACCTTGTACCCTAGATAGGAACAGCATCAGGGGAGACCTGGCAGTTAGTACTTGAAAGTAAGTCATTACCACAGCGGCGCCTATCAATTGATCAGATGAGCAGTCCCTCTGTGGCTTCTGGTTTGGGGTATGAGATGGTAGGCATGATGGGGATTCCTCTGGAGAGTTTTCAGGCTGTGACTGAATGGCAAGATAGACTCAAACCAATGCCAGTCAAGGTATGCAATACAACACTATTCTTTAGCCTTAAGAACATTAGAGAGTCATGATGATTTATGACAAGTTCACAAACTTATTCTAACATTATTTTCGATGTGTTTGAGAGGAAATGAAGTAAACATATATGCATTACCTGTTATTCATGATAAGAGTTAATCTACTACTTAAATCTACTACACTTTTTAATCTTAAAATAAAAAATTCTTTCACTTTTCATTTTGTACAGTCATGTATAATCATGTTACTAATAATGCTAATCTTTATCCATATCTTCAGTCTCCAATGGGAGAGGTACAGTTTTCCGTTCAACATGCCAGAAACCAAGTGTTTATTGGAGCACATAACCAGCGCACAGATATATTACAGGTAATTTAATCAGTGCATTTCTGTACACCTTTTGTAATTATGACAGAACAGAATTGTGATTAAAAATGAATAACCATTGAGAGAAAAACACATTGGACGTTCTTAGACTCTCTGACTGCCATGATCCCTAAAAAGTGGCAAAAGGAGGACATGAGTGGTTGAAAAAGTTGTTTTGCTTTTATATTTATTTACATGATCAATATTGTAATATGGAAATAGACAGTATTGGTCTACATGTAACCTCACTTGCCACTTCACTTCTGATGTCTGGCTTTAGATGCCAGCTCTAGATGCAAGGTTGATTTTTTTAAATTCGTTTCACTTTTCTCACTACAGGTGTATGATACAGATGTAGAACACCTTCCCATGTTCATCTATCAACTTCCTTCAGGAACATCACAATTCATTCTTACTGATCGCCTTGTGTTTTGTGTCGTACATGATAACCAGGGGAAGGTAAATCTGCTCTAAAACCATGTGTGGCTGAGTTATATTTATGAAATGAATCCAATAATATCAATTTAAAGTAAAGGGAGGATTTTTCTTTCTTCAGAAGCATCAACTTCTGAATTTAGTATTGCATTCTGTGATTTTTGTTAATAACTAAATGAAGTTTCCATATTGATGAGTATAAACTGTAAGCAACCTCTAGTTATGTCACTCTTTTATTTCTTCTTTGTAGACATTACTTAGTATTATTTCCAGTCAGCTTGCAGAAACATCACAATCTGTTCCACGTTCACCACATGTAAGTAATGGTATATCATTGTGCCATACATTCTATTTTCTTGAGGACTGCAAATTGATGCACTACATTCTTCATGAATATTTAGTCATTTAATAGCTTGTAGTAAAAAAAATAATTTTCAAGCTGGTAAGGTAGAATTCTTATTGGTTTAATTGGAAAAGTAGTTTGACTATTTTCAACAAGAACAATATTGTCATTATTTTCTCAGAGAGCAGATTCCAGTATAATCCAAACCTTCATCTTGCCAAAGGATGAACAAGTTGTTGGTTTGTTTAAGCAGACAAAAACCATGGAAGGACTGAGGCAAGCTTCTGATGTGATGGGAGAAGATGCAGATAGTTTTCTACCTACCAGGGTGTATAATGTTGATGGGTGTATTCTAGTTACTACAAGTGCCATCTATGAATGTAGACCAAGGTAGGCTAGCAGATATAGCCTACCAGGGTGTATAATGTTGATGGGTGTATTCTAGTTACTACTATGATCTATGAATGTAGACAAAGGTAGCTGTATTGATATACACCTATATAATATTATTAGTATTATCTTTAGATACCTATGGTTTGTGTTGTGGTGGTAGTGGTTGGTTGCAGGTATGAAAAGTAAGAGAGTAATTAATATTTGTTATTTTCTTTTTGGTAGTTGTAGAGTGTAGGGGCAAGAGATAGAAAGATGGGTCTGATTGAAAGCTTGTCTTTCAAGATCTATGCCATGCTGAGGTGGAGTGCAGAGATAAAAGATTGTAAATGGTGGAATTTGTATTTAAATTCAGTTCTTTCTCACAGTGTGTCCCCTGAGAAGCTGTTCCTTGACTTAGCCATCAACAACACGGACAATACAGCAGCTGACATGTTGGCAATAACTACAGGGTTAGATGTAAACATGTTGTATCAGGTAATACATGATGATATAGTATGTGTTAGTAATAACCCTAGACTGAACTACATATCAATATGTTGTACCAGGTAATACATGATGATATAGTTTGTTTTATGAACAGATGGCTGCAGAAGAAGCTCTCAATCAATCCAAGTATGAGCATGCTATGAAACTCTACCAGCTTTCCAAGGTTAGTGAAAATCTTTGCAGTCTTCTCAACTGCACTGACCATATGATGCCTGTTATTCTACACACCGCTGATAGTGGGCCAACATATGACCAATGGAAAATTCCTAGTCTGGTCTTCTTTGTTTTCTGTAGTGTCCCTTCAGTAAAAGAGTCGCACAGTTTGCAAAACACAAGAGGATTGGAGACATTTTAACATATTTGCGGCAGGTAATGAAGAACATGGCCTGCAGTATATCTGGCAATTGTACATATAGTACAAGTTAATTTATTACTAAATATATGATTGGATTGTATCACTTCATTGAATTGATTTGATATAGATTAAATAATGTACTAGTCGGCAAGTTAATGATAACAAGGTTATATTTTAATGAATTTTAGGCTCTCAGTAAACACAGTGATTTTCACACAGCAGAACGTAAACAGCTCTCTAACCTTGCACTCAACTGCTTTGTACAGCAGGTAGGTGGTATTGGTTGTACCTTATCAGGTCATGTTGATAGAGATATTCTAAGGTTTGTTCTTGTTATCTACCTGTAGGTGTTACAGTTTAGTGGTGATACTAACAAACACCAGGAACTGAGAGAAGCATTCAGGTAGGTGGATTAGAATAAAATTGTTTGGTGATGTCATGGTTAGTTACCATATTGTTGCCTAAGTTACCATATTGTTTCCTTGGTAACTGTATTGTTGCCTTGGTAACTGTATTGTTGCCTTGGTAACTGTATTGTTGCCTTGGTAACTGTATTGTTGCCTTGGTAACTGTATTGTTGCCTTGGTAACTGTATTGTTGCCTTGGTTACTGTATTTTTGGCATTGTTACTGCTATTTCGATAGTGCAAGTTATATCAATTGCCATGGTTACCATGTTGTTTTGACAGTGGTATTGATTGTCATGGTTACCATGTTGTTTTGACAGTGATATTACCATGGTTACAATGTTGTTTTGACATTGATACTGATTACCATGGTTACCATGTTGTTTTGACATTGATATTGATTGCCATGGTTACCATGTTGTTTTGACAGTGGTATTGATTACCATGGTTACCATGTTGTTTTGACATTGATACTGATTACCATGGTTACAATGTTGTTTTGACATTGATATTGATTACCATGGTTACCATGTGTTGTTTTGACATTGCTATTGTTGCTGTAGTCACCATGTTTTTTTTGGCAGTGGTATTGTTGCCATGGTTACTATATTGTTGTCTGTTTTCCAGTAATTTGATTATTTGTTTGTTTGTTTGCAATTTCAGTCAATTTCTCAATGATAATTTTGACTATGATGAGTATTGTGCATTGAAGCTGCTTGCTTTACAAGGTCTGAAAGAACATGTCTTTGATGTGGCAAAGGTAACATACTAATGACAGTTACTTTTGGACAAGATTTGACAAGCTGGATGAGGAATGTGAGTCTTAATGATGTCTGAGGCATTAAATTTACATTGCTCACCAATCTTGTTCAAATGTAAGATATCCAGTTATATATGCCTGACTGCACACAATACCTGACTATACTCAATAAGTAATACCAACCGTGCTAACTGTATATTATTTGTATAATTATCATGCCAGGCACGTGGTTTGATGATTGAAGCACTTGAAGTTCTTTATCAAACTGGTCAAGTACACCTGTCAACAGACCTGCTCAACAAGCTAGCAGCTCGTGGTTTTACTGATGTGGTCAGCAGAAGCTGTAATGGTAATATACTGACTCTGTTGTCATTCACTTTTGCGTCATGTACTTGTACAGGTTTTTATTCTGTCCTGCATTTTTTAGGATCATTTTTGTACAGTATGGATCCCAAAGATGCTATCAATTTTCTTCTGACAAAAGGTAAGGTCTATGTGGGTTTTCTATGTCTTCTTACAAATTTCTTGATAAATTTAGCTTTCTAACTAAGTGGTTTTTGTTCTCTCTACTTTCAGCCTGAGACGATCTTGTCCCATTTATCCTTCCTCTTACATCATTTGATAGCCTTGGATGAGGAGAGTCTGTTGCACATTGCACATGTTCTGGATCCTTCCCGACCTTCCTTTCGGTCGCTTCTTACAAAACTGAAGACACTTCCCAAATCCCGGTAACTAAGCAAAAGTAGATTGGATTCAGATTATTGTATGTCATATTATATACAAAAACCTAGATTCAACATAAAAAAACTCACATGTGACCTCAAGTTCTGGAATCAAACCTCACATCTCAGAGTAGTGATAAATTATGCGTTCGGTGTGTATACAATGAAGTAGAGAGAATATGAGAAAAATATCAATGCCCTTGGCAGGATTTGAACCCACGTCTAGGGTATTCTAGTCCAATGTGTTAACCACTACACTACAAGGACCAACCACGCTGGTAACGCAGCCAGAATATGAAATGTAGGGCACTCGTGAGGATCCCAGAGCGATATTTTTTCTCTATAGATAAGTTGAACACCATAAATATGTACGCAATTAATAGACATGGTAAAGTAGTGATAAATTATGCGTTCGGTGTGTATGAAGTAGAGAGAATAAGAGAAAAATATCAATAACATCTAACATCTCAGAGGTGAGAGGCTCGACTAGTGCACTACTTGTACACCACCATTGATTTCTAATGGTCAAGATTACTTCCAGTTGTGCTTTTTTTGTTTCTGTAGGTCTGTTTCTGAGAGTTCTATCACATCCCTCATTTCACTGGAAAGTACTGTCAGTCTCACCATGGTGGGTATAAGAGTTAGATTGCATATGAATGTGAATTGGTATGGTAGGAGGCATTGACAGCACAGAATTTACCATTTTCAAGATCCTTTGAATCAATAGTACTAGTGTGCTGAAGGCCACAGCTCAGCCATTGAGAATGACGACATGGTACTTTATCATGGCCATGGCACGTGACATCCTACAATAGTTTTTAGAGTCATAAGAAATTAAACTGTGGCATCAATAACTATTATTATCTTCACGATCACTTTCATTACTAGAACATGATCATACTTTAGCCTACGCTGTTATGATACAACCATTCTTGACTGATAATTGTTTGCGGCTTTTTCAGGATGAAAACAGGTTTCCACATGTTTCAGATCTTCTTCATCTTTTCCTCTGTACCTTGCTTGTCTTGAACTACAAAAGAGAACAAGAACAAGATCCATGTAGCAGGTTAGTTTTACTTAGTACATGGATGGAGGCAACAACACCCTAGGAATGCCTGGACAAATAACTCTTCTTAGAGTTTGCTTGATATTATGATATCTTAATGCAAAAAGTGTTGGGAGATACTATTTTGGACTCAATTGTGCCATATTTTTATTCACAGGATCACAAATATTCAGGTACGTTTGTGGTCATTCAAATTCCTCCAACAAAATGAACATCAGAAAAAGAGTAAGTTAAGATTCTAAAAATATTGTATGGATGGTTATACCCTGGAATACTTCCTTGCTGCTTCTTGCTGTTCTCCTTTGGGTTGAAGATCGTAAAAACAGTTTTCCTTCAGTCAGCTGCTCATATTCCACTAATCTGTTTGATTCTAGAATGGTACCATAGACATGCTGTGCCAGCAAGTCAAGTTATCTTGTGGTCAGCAGCATACTGCTGTAATAAGTGCATCAGGTGATGTGTACACATGGGGCAAGTCGCATAAGGGCAGGTCAGTAAGGTTCATCATGATGGGACTGTCATAGGCTGAGCATTGAGATATGTTATTGAGATAACAAGGTTTTTTTCTAAAACCATAAGGTGTTTTTTGTTCCTGTTTTAGGCTTGGACATGGAGACCTGATTGAAGAAGAAGGCAAATCTATTCCATTCAGAGTAGAAATACTTCACATGCACAGGTCAGTGTTATTATACTCATCTTCAAGTCATCATAATAGCACCTGTTATCATAGTTGATCATGAGCTCGCCACCAAATCAGCGGTATTATGATGAGTGTAGCATCAAAAATCAATCAGGTTGAGCTTTAGAAAATTAGCTTAGAAATTTACTATAAATCTTCATAAAGTGATCCCAAAAAGTAGATATCAAAAAGTTATACAAAGTATTTTGACCCTAACTATGATCGAACAATACCTCTGGTTCATTGGTGTGGTGTGCTCATGAACTACGATAACAGCTATAATAATTGTCATCACTATCATCAATTGAATAATGATTGTGACGGTCATGAAAACATCAAATGAATACTTCAAGGTTAGGGTGGCTCCATCACTAATGTTGCTATTCTTCTCTCAATTATTATCACCATTATCACTATACACAGTCTATTGTCACCACTATTGTCATTGACATCATCATCATTACCACCATCATCATCAACAACACCATCATCATCATCAACACCATCATCATCAATGCCATCATCATTGTCCAGGCTTAGAGCTTATGATTACATGATTAACATCACTACCACCACCAACTATCGTCCTTCATCCAGGGAAATGAGGTGTAATGGTATGTGTGATGTTATGTTTCAGGATCAAAGTTTTATCTGTGGCCTGTGGAATTGAACATACCGTGGCACTTTGCAGAGATGGGGTGAGTATTAATGGGATTTGATTGATAACACTATACAGGGATGATAATGGTGTGTTCTGATTGGGCAGCTGGTGCGGTATGAAAGATGTCATTTACTCTATACCCTGACAATCAACACCATTTATACAATGGACCAACCTTGTCATTTTTTGTTCAAAAACTTGTACATTTTTTTCAAAGTGAGTTTATTAGACATGATTCAAGGTACAAAGCATTTCATAACACACACATGTGGTCTTTGTAGAACTGAGAATTGATTTGAACTTGTTGTTCATCTAGGTGTATGCCTGGGGTTCTTCAGAATATGGACAGGTCAGTACTAACGATTTATATTTATTATTTTTTGATGATTTATTTGTTGATTTATCATGCACATTGTTTTGCTCTTGTTATCGTTATGTGATTAATATGTACTTATCGACTGAGTGGGAGGGCCGTACTGGAAAATATTTGTCTCAAGGTGATGCCGTATGGACGGAGTGCAGCGAAGGTCTGTACAAATGACTGAGAGCCAAATATTTTCCTGTCAGCCCGAACTAACTCAGTCAATAAGTATTTTATCATATGACCCTCACGAAAAGAAAAATAAGAAAGAAAAGAAAAAAAATATGGCCACAGCTTTCGAGCTCGCTCAAAGCTGTATGGCCCTGCTCATGCCATTTTCCCAAAGGTCTAAGAACGCACGCCCAGGCAGATACAGGTCATATGATAATATTATATCATTACTTTTATTATGATATCAGGATGAATTACCATTCAGTCTTAATATAGCATAATATAAGCCTGTCAGACAAGCTTTTGTTATGGTTGTTGCATGGTAATATTATAACATTACCCTTATAGCATGATGAAAGATGAACCTATTTTTCATGGTTTACATTTCTGTCTTATATAACATATTTGGCTGCCAGACAAAAAAAACTTCAAATTTTATCAATGCCCTGGAACAACCTTTGGGCTGAACAAAGTCAGGACATGGCTAACTCACAGATAAAATTGAGATAGTTGATAACTATCAACTATAAGATAAATGGGAACTCACATTATGTAGCTAGGGAGGGAAACCAGGGAACTTGAATAAAACCCTCAAATCAAGGAAGAGTCACCTAACAAAATCTATACAACCCCAAAAGAGGTGAGCGGTGAGTGCACTACCACTACTCCACCCTTGATTCACAATAGTGAGCTGCATGACTGTCAAGCTTTTTTTATTTTCTATGTGTTTACCTACAAGTTGGGACAAGGTGATACCAGACAGCATACTCGGCCAGTGTTCGTAACAGAGTTGTCAGACAAGAGTTGTATTGCCGTCACCTGTGGTCATTACCACTCCCTTGCATTGTCTGCCGACCAGAGAGTTTGGGCCTGGGGATGGGGAGTTCATGGTCAGTTAGGAATGGGAACCATTGAGGATGTCTGGTTACCTAGTCATGTGATCTCCCTTGATCATCTACAAGTGACCCAAATGGCTGCTGGGTATTCTCACACAGCTGTTTTAACATCAGAGGTATGTTTTCACTGGTATATGAGGTCCTAGTTGATGCCTGACTAAAAGGCTTACTTCTGACAGCAGATATACGCCATCCCTGTGAAAAATAAACGATGATGCTCAACACTAGTAAACCAGTGGTATGACCAAACTTGACCATTCTTGTCCCAGTTTTCCCATTATTTCCAATTTATCCTATTGCTCTAAATTGTTCCAACTAGCTATTAGCTTTGTGATGAAGTAGATTTTGGTGGATGTCAATCAACGTGTTTCCATGACATTCCATAGGAACGTGCCCTTAAAAGCTTTGTGTTTTCTGTCAATGCTGGGGGAAAATTATGATTGGCGTCCAACAAAACTCTATTATGTTTCGATTTTTTTCAAAGTAGCAGAAAGTAGATAGTCAATGAGAATTCATGGTTTTCGTAAGTTTAAGTTTAATATAACTAACTTATACTTTGACCCAACCTCAATAATAATATGATTGTTTGCATTTTCTTAATTAGGGGCATGCATACACATTTGGAGGAGGTATGTTATTAATAAAGACATCACTCTTAAAATACTAGTAGAAATCATTATATTGTGCATGTTGAAGTAGTTTATGATAAAAAGATAAATTATACACCATAAATAGAAGAAAAAACTTACTGACTTACCGGTACATCTTTTCACGGTGTATAATTTACCCTTTTATCATTACTGTTTCATTAGAAACACCGACGCAGCTCACACTAGTTTTTAGCTAGTTATTATCTCTTCTGTGCATGTTGATGGGAGGTACATGCCTCTTCTTTTCTAACCTCCAACATATGCCAAATGGGAACTGCATACATTTACTTTGATTTTTGACGAGGGAGGAAAATAATTAGATAACCAGGAGAAAACCCTGAAAAGGAACTTTAGTAGTCACTGGTGCTGAGGCATGAGTCAATTTCAGATAGCATGGATAAAAGGCTAGCTCAAGTGGATACCCCACCCACCCATGCTTCCCTTAGTCATTCAGTATTAGGTATCAATCAGTAGATGAACATTAAACCATGTATGTTGTCTCAGGTCTTTATGGGCAGCTGGGTTTAGGAACCAACAAAAAGCAAACTTTACCAAGAAAAGTAGAAGCTTTACAAGATGAAGAGATCTGCCTCATCTGCTGTGGATCATTTGAAACAGTGAGTCCTGTCAAAAGAAACATACAGGTTGTGGTGTAAGCAGAGACCTCACACTGGAAATTTTACTTTCTTTTCAAAGATTGCTGTGACTTCAAACCAGAAAGTCTTTAACTGGGGAAGGAGTCCACACTTTTTCCGACTACATACCGTAAGTTAGTGTTTCACTGTCATTCTTTGATTCTCCAGGCAGTTCATCTTCACTTGGTAGGTTTTCAGTTAGTTGCTTAGTTTTTCCAGTGCTGCTTGTACACTCAAAAAAAAGATTTTACTGTTGATGTGCAGCACTATTAATGACAGCCCCTTGTCTCTTTTTTACTAATTAGAAACCTGAATTCCGTGCCAAAAGGATAAGTAGTCAAGGATCTTCACAGTCTGGTTCGCTGTCACACAGATTCTCTCCTATGGAAATGGATTGTTCTTTTATCGATCGTATCAAAGAGGTAAGTATAACATGGCATTCTATTTTGAACATCATTTAGTGAGATGCAAACACCATTTCGCCTGTGCTGCAGGAAAGGTCACACCATTTGACAAGAGCATTACAGTGTGACGTGTCTAATGGTGGCCACCTCTTTATTTATTCTACGAATGCCATTAAATCCTTTCCTGCCAAGTGTTTCCATCAATTAAAAGATTTCATTCGAAAGTATCCGGTATTAGCCAGCAAAAGGAACGAAATTGGTTATCACCTACAGTATAGGCAAATATTTGCAGTCATGCTGAGTGAGTTCACATGCAAATACACAAATTCTTTCTGTCCAATTGGCTAACTAGTAAAAAAATAAGTTGGGTGGCAACAGTTAGGCGTATTGCACCTAAAGTGCCTTTGGCTCAAGTTAAAACCTTGAATTGGAACTTGCACCTTACACTCCAGTCTGTTGTCATAACTGATTGAGCCAATAAGAAGGAAGATGGCAGGGCTCAAGGAATGGTCAAACTATTGAACTACCCTTGTCCTCTATTCCTTAGATCTATTGTGGTAACCTTCATTACTTGGTAGTAACAGAAGCAGGGCAGGTCTATACATGGGGTTATGATGACCATGGACAACTGGGTCATGGCAAAAAGATGGATAATCAGGTAACAAATGCCTTTCTCTGAAGTCATGCACTGTTAGTAGTGAACGCACTCCCAGGTAACAATTATTAAGAAGCATGTTGTACATCAATGTCAATCCCTATGAATGGTGCAAGTGCTACATTGCATAGTAACAAGTTGAAAGTTATATTTGCACTTATGCCTCTGGTCTGTGGGATTTGTTCCACATTGGCCATTAATATTAAAATATACACAAAAACAAGCAGAATTGAACATCTTTAATTAATAAATCTTGTTATAATGATGAATATGATTTGTTGACTTTAGATAATTATAGTTTTGGCAAGTTGTACTATCTTCCATGGTGGAGGCAAGGGAGAAACTAGTCGAGAAGAGTGATGAGGTGGCCAGCATTTGCCCTTTATAAATGGTACTTAATGAGGTATTTCTTTTCAGCCTGTACCCAAGGTTGTTCCAGGACTTAAAGACATGCACATAGTTAATGCCAGTGTTGGTGCAGAGTTCTCTGTTGTTATGGATACAAATGGTCAAGTGTTTGTCTGGGGAAGGGCTGACTCAGGACAGGTAATCTTTTATAAAATTAGATTTCTCAAAGTCAGTCTGAGGCCAATCTTGAGTGTAACTATGTTTCTTGTTCTAGAGTCATAGAAGCATTTGATAGATTCATTGCAGCTACTCTCTGCATTGAATGAATAAATGATTTTATTCATTTAACATTAAAGTGCATATGACGCGAAAAAAATTTAATGTTAAAAATGTGTAGTTTATTGTCATTAATAAGAATATCACGGTTAAATTTGTTTCAAACACGTATTTCTCTAGGAATTCAAGAAAATTGAGCACAAGTGGTGACCTCATTTTGTTTACAAGTCTCCAGATTTAGTTGCAAATACACAAAATATGTTTGAATGTAGAATTTTAATTTCAGGTAGTACGTACCTTTTCAGTTTCCCTACATTTAAAGAGTACTACTTAAGCTATCAAATGAAGCTGAATAGAATATGCCTTTTGTTGTTATTTTGTACAAATTACAATTTATATTTATTGCATTACTACCGTATCTAGAGTATGTGTCAACAATATGACGTCACAAATTGGGATTAATTTTATCAAATATATCAAGAAATATGTTTTTGAAACAAATTTTATTACAATAAATTCATTACTATTAACATACTATACATTTTAAACGATGAAATACTTTGGTGTCATGTACACTTTAAGCCAATGTCACAATACACATGTGATTTTCAAAAGGGTACTCACTAATCTAAGAATATTAAAATCATAGTTAATAGAGGGGACCCTTGATTAACAATGTCAAATATTACATATTACATTATTTTCCACTCTACAAAATGTACAAAAAACATCTAGACTAGTTTACAAACTCCAACTGATAGGTGAAGCATAAATGTACAAACAAATAATAGACATTAAATTTGAAAACAAATGCTAGATATATGGAGATCATTTTAAGTAGCCCTCCACTGGTTATGATTGTGAAGCACATTGAGACCATGTAAAATGCGCTGATTATATAGAACCCTGTTATTATTATTATATATTATTATTATTATTTTACAGCTTGGCTTAGATTCAAGTCTTATTGGGTCAGCAAGGGAAGTCTCTTCTCCTGCAGTATTATCTAGTTTACCACTTCTTACTAACACAGATCAGCCTTCTTTACCAGAGGTATATGTTCCTGAGTACACTAGGTGTGATTGTTATTGGTTACAATTACCTGATATCAATACTCATGAATGACTTTGAAGTTCCTTTGTTGTTGTTGTTTTAGTCAAATCCTTCAGAACACAGCCTTGATTTGGATTGGAAGCTTCCAGACCTTTCTCGTATTGGTAACAGAGGTGTTATATATGGAAGGGAATCACTGACATTAGCTCTACAAACTCTCTACCCTCACTATTCAGCTACTGTAATGTTGAGGTGTGTAGTTTTGTTTTTAAATAAACCCTTTCAATTCTATGCAAGTTCATTGGAATACATTCTAAGGTGTTATATTTTCCTAAATGTTTAAGGCATTGCCTGGATATCAATGACTACCTGAGCACATCTGTGATCTACAACAACAAGAACCACTGGTCTGAGGTATTGCTAGTTATTTTTGATAACATCATTATCAGTTTTTCATGATAACTATTAGTTTGCTAGTTGTCATACTTTTTCAAAGACACTTTGAATTGCTTTTAATCAGAACTTTTAATGGTTCCTGGACTATCCCCTTCCTTTTAAACAAAAGCATCTTAAACCTGCCTTATTACCAGTTCCTAAGATTACCCTGCATTCTTTTTCAAGGCACTTGGCTTGAGGCTGAAATTTTTAGCCAGCTGTAAAAAGTCAGCAGAGAAGAAGCTAGAAAAGAGTGCATTCTTGGACCATGCTATTAATGTCATCAACTACAGCTTGAGGTACATATATATATACCTACTAATGTAATAGATCTGGCATTGTGAGGTACGCAATGTGCATTTTAAATTAGACATGACTATCTGAACATCCACTACTTATTCTATTATCAATCAAGCATTTTATTTTATTTCTGTTTAGTCTCATTGAAGATAATGGTATGACTGATGATGGAAGCAATATTCAACTACGACACATCTTGATGGAGGTATTAGCTGATCATTGAATATATCCCGTGTTGTTGGCTCAAGAGGAGAGGCCAGGAATGTATAGGATAAGAGAGTCTGTAGCAGTCCTGCCTCTTCCCTCTTCCCTAAGCCTAAAAAACTAGAGATCCAAGCTATGCATGAGGCCACATCCAACATTCTGTATTAAAAACTAACTTGGACTAAAAACTACCACTAGAGTGCATACCATATATTTGTGAAAAAAGCTAATTTAAAAAATAATAGTACAACGTTTTGTAGGTTGACTGTCTACTGAGGCCTGCTGAACTTAATTTGTGCAAATTTGTGCAATTTCTTTCAACAATTTTCATGGATATTATAGTATACTCTAAGTTTGACTGAATGTAACTCATTAATGGAAATCAGCTAATACAGCAGCCACAGAAATAAATAGTTTATCATTAAAATGTATGTTTTTCTAATACAATAGAAAATCAAGTTATCTTTTTCCTTGTTATAGATACTTAATTTGTGGAAAGAACACTGCCTTCCTCAAGATGCTTTGGAGAGTATTCTCAATGAGCACCTGACTAGAATGGCTTACCCTCTAAGTATTCTAGTCATAAGGTATGAATGCTAATGCCAAGATTATTTATTAACACATAAAGATTAAGAATATATGATCACAGTTTACTACATAGGCTAGGGGCTGCACAGCTCAAAACCCTTATGATTAAAAATTGCCACAAGAATTGTTAGGAAATACTTGGAAGTAGTTTTAAATTACCTTGATTACCTTGGTTAGACCTGGCAGGTGCTGCAGAGCACCCTTAAAAGTGGGGGAGGGGGGGGTGGTGTGGGGGGGACTAAGATTGGAAATATTTAAGACTAGAATGGCAAAAAAGGGGGCCTGAGATTGGAAAATATGAGACTAGTATGGGAAAGGGAAAAGCGGGTGTTGCAGCTCCCTCTCCACCACTTCCGCAGCTCCTGCCTCGACCCTCAAGTCAAACACAGGGCTTCTGACAGGATGGGGGGGAAAAAATTGAGATTGTGCGGGATTTTTTTCGGATTATGTGGAGAAAACGGCAAATTATGCGGAATAGGATGCAGGATGACATCACAATTGGAAACACTTCTAAATTTTCTTTACAGGATAATACACGCTTTTTTTAATTTGAAGCATTTGTTCTACATTCTGTAATTACAATTTACATGATTGGTTAAAGGTTACAGAGCCAAAAAAGCTCATGCAAAAAAAGCTTTAAAGGTATATGAAAAACATGGGAAAATCTTTCCAAGAGCTGTCTGTGTGTATGTTGCTGTCATGCTGGGCAGGATTGGTGCCTCTTAATGTATTCATAAAAATGATTATTGATACTTTTTTTATTCTAGGGATGCAGCTGCTACATCTCAAGGGAATTCCACCTCAACACCAGCAACAAGCAGTAACCTTTCAAAACTACAGTTCAGTACAAAATTCTTGAATACAGTCCTGGAACTAGTTGCTGACCAAATTCATTCAAGTGAAGAAGGAACTGAGTACAAGGAAGATTTAACTCAGATGCTCAAGACTCAGGGGTACATTGTAAGTGACAATGCTTACTTGACCATTGGACATCTTGAGGAAAGTCAAATGTCAAAGAATCAGCTAATCCAGGGAATTATGGACAACTTGAAAAAGGACTTAGATAAATGTTCTTTTATTTCGTTGTCCATGACAACAGCTGCAACTATTGCTGCTGCAGCTGTCTCACAACAAAGAGAGTGGAAGAATGAAAATCCAACTAAACCAACCAGTTTATCTACTTCAGACGTGCTTGTCTTCACATGTAACCATCAATTTCCAAGGGTTTACTTTATGGACAACATACTTCCTGAATTTCAGCAAAGAATGTCAGAATTACTTGTGCCACTTGTGAATACAACAAAAACGCTTGTTACCCATTACAAGAAATCAGAAAGAACAGTTAATTTCTGCATGCCCAGTGTGTGTCTATAACTCTCTGAGATCTGAACAGCTGGAAAAGGCAATAGATGCCAATGCAGTCATTGGAGAAGGATTCAAAGCAAAACCATGGGATATATAAAATGTAAATTGAATTCTTGAAATTGAAGATGCTTTAGGTTTTTTACGTGTTGGAAAAGTTATCCAACCTGTGTAGAAAACATCTTCAACTTCATGAAAACCTCAGGCAAACTGAAATTATGTTTTTTTCTAAGAAATTAATATTCTTTGACACTTTCAAAGAATAAGTGTCATAAAATAAAATATATCATTGATAAAGGAAAAGGAATATAAAATAACACAGAATACAAAGATTTTTAGATGTTTTAATGCATTTTATTATTACAAAATATTACAAGACATGCTGTAATCAAACCAGACATGCTAACGATAAATCAGTATAAAAAAGAATACTTTATAATAAAATTATTATTCTCATTATTAGAATGGCTTATTATACCAGTTCAGGGAAATATCTTGTACCCATATTGAAAGCAGGATTTTTTGGGTAAAATAACTTAAAAGTATTCATTTTTTATTTCTATTGTTATTATCAGCAAGTGTAGAAACCACCGTCATGTTTACGAGAGTATCCTCCATTGGTTGCAGCACTGTGATGGCTTTCTGTAAAAATGAATTCAAAATTATTTTGATTAGGGAAAGGTTTAAAGTTGTATTTGTGTAAAGTGAAAGAAAGAGATAAGGGTTGTACTACAGAATATTTGATGCATAACATAGAGTTACTGTTGAATGATTAGTCTTACCTATGGCACCATTAGTACTGTTAATGCTTTCTTTCTTGACTGCTGTGCTTCTCATTAATGGCAGTTTGTAAATATCAATAGGTGGTTCAGGCGATGGGGGACGATTCTTCAGCACTCGCCTGAAGAGCAAAAATATAATTAACCTTGCTTTGAGGATTTTTCTCGGGTTTCTCCAGTTTTCCTCCCTTTGCAAAAACCAACTTCTATCTACATAATTTATATAATTAAATCAATTATTTCTCAACAATTGTAATGGCGCAATTCAGACCAATCAAGCTTCATGCTTTCTATCTGCCTTACCCATGCTGGAGTCCTAAAGTTTCTGGTTGAGTAAGCGTCTCTGCTTTTGACTTCAGGAACTCATGATGGTTATTATATCTCGATTTGATGACAAAATCCAGGCTGTCCTGAGGAGCCTAAAGACAAGATAAGACGCTCTATTAAAACTTGTTTTGTGTGCTTTTGATATACACACAACTGCACTTTTACAGTCGTGTTACCTGTGGATCATAGTGAAACACTTCCCGACGTGAACTGCTTAGTGTAGCCGTTTTATAGAGACGATCCCATTGTTGTCCGTTATCTTTCATAGTTTCCTTTCCCTTTTGAACCTAAAACAGTAGAGCAAAAAATGATTAATTAAGCTTAAATGAAATTGGGATATTTTTGTTTTTTGATCACAAAGCTAAAGCATTGTTGGGGGAAAATTCTGAGAGACGCGTAAACAGCTGATAGCCAAATATTACAAAAAATAGTAAACCTATTATTTGCGTGTAAATGTATATAAAATAATAATTATCTGTCGTCCTTACGAAGATATTCAATTAAAATCAGTATGTATAGATGGTGAAGCATTTTCATTGGAATCAGAGATCACACTGCGTTTCACTCAGTTCCTCGAGATCAAAGAATATTATTCTTTCCTTTTAAACAAGAAAATATCCTTACGAACCTGTTTAGGTTGGTTACCAGCAAAGTCTGTATCATTCTGAAGCCTTGGGAAAGGATAGGGATCTCTCGGCATGATGATTTGATAATTTGAAGACGTAGAAAATATTTCTTATTCTTTCACAACGAAATCCAGACTAAACTAAACACAACAAAACACCGCTTGTGATCAAACCAGCTTGTTACTATAGCAACTCTTCAATAAACCCAACATGCTTTGCGCGCCTCCTGTTTCCCTCAAACAAAATCAGAAAGACGGTATATTTTGTTTTAAAGAATATTATCTTAAAAATTCTTAAATGATGTTTGGAGTGAGTTTGTAAATTAGTTGACATTTAGATAAGTTATTTTTTTACTTAAAAGAACTTATTTGTATTTTTTTATATTTAAAATTTCTATCTTTTGATAGTCAATATCACGTTTAATTTGATTCCTTTTCCAGTGAATTCTTGTCCCTATTTAATGTATGATTTTTATTCATTTAATGAATGAATATTTATTTATTAGTTTATCAGAGGTGAATAGAATATTACCCATGATTCCAAGGCATTACCCATGATGCCTAGGGTACGTGCATCCACACGTCTTCTTGATGTCATGGCTGAAGTTTTCGAACACGTGTAGAACATACATGGCTTATCAACTGCTTTTTCCTTCCTTTTTCTAACTAAATATTATAATTTTCTTGAGTGTTTTGCTGTGACGAATATGGGGGTGCAAGCCTTGCAGGATTACGTTGAGTCTCATTGTCCGAAAGGATGCAAATCGGTGGAAATGAAGGAGTTCTTGAAGGATCGAAAGAACGAGGGTCTTGAAGCAGTTGTTGTTCTAGATGCCTTTAGCTGCGTACGGTATTTGTATGGATATAATTCAGACTGGGTTTGTGGAGGACAATGGAGCGAAATGCTCAAAAACGTTGAGAATTTTGTTCGGTCATTTCGCCAGCAAGATATCCAATTGGTAGTGTTTTTTGGTGGTGAAGGTGATTCTGTTCGCCTATTAGACTGGATCAAGATGCAAGAACAACACAGAAACACGGTGCACAAAGTTCTCAATCATGTCATGCGCCAAGCTAATTTTCCACCTAAAAGACTCTTCTTTCTCCCTCCCGCTGCCAAAATGTGTCTTCAGATGGCATTTCGTAGTTGCGGTGCTACTGTTTGTTGTTCTTTTTTTGATTTACATCAAGAACTCGTATCCTACAGTATCGGAGGAAAATGCGCTGGTTTAATAGGCCATAACGCCGCTTATCTTGTTCTCAACCCGCCAGCCTACCTCTCAGCAGAACAAATTACCGTCACGAAGAAGAATATTTTGGTAAAACATATTGATTTAGAAGTTGCATACAAAGAGATTGGTTTAAAGCCGTCACGTATAGGTCTGTTTGCAAGTCTACTCGGGTCTCCATTCATTCCTGAGGAGACGTTATCGTCGTTTCATTGGTCACTGGTTGGATCAGTCAATCCTTCAAGCAAAAATCAGGTAAACATTCTTAATGTTTTGATCTCCAAATCTTTATTATGCAGTAATTGTTATATAACTGATTCAAGATGTCGATTATTAATTTATCACAAGAACGATACGACATTACGATTTAAAATTTTAAGATACAACGCAAATCTATAAATCCGCGGAAATCGTTGATAAATTTTATTTCTGCTAATGGTATTGATTACTAGAAGATACTTTATATTCAACTTGGATACGTTTTTTAATCTTTCTTAATCATAACTGTCATTGTCTTTTGTTTCTGATCATCCAACCATTAATAGTCAGGCTTTTGTTTTCTAGTTGGGTCAAACCATTAGATTATTTGATAAAGGGAATATCAAAAAGAGATAAAGAAATTTCGTTTTTTTATTTTAGTTTTAATTTGTATAGCTATGAAATGACTGTGATCAATGATCTCTGTATTTATATACATCAGATGTGAATTTTTTCCCCACCATTGTAAAAAATCTATAACGGGATTAACAGTGGATTCCACAGAGTGGCTCTTCTTCCACTGGATTCATCCTACTACACACTCCGTAAACACTGACTGAAGAATGAGAGCACTAATGCTTACACATCACAAATCCATCATCATAATAATGGGATTGTTAATAATGGGATTAACAGTGGATTCAATAGAGTGGCTCTTCTTCCACTAGATTCATCCTACTACACCCTCCGTAAACACTGACTGAAGAATGAGAGCACTAATGCTTACACATCACAAATCCATCATCATAATAATGGGATTGTTAATAATGGGATTAACAGTGGATTCAATAGAGTGGCTCTTCTTCCACTAGATTCCTATTGGAAGTTAGAAGTTGATTTTTGAGGGAGGAAAGCCGGAGAACAAAGGTTTCAAAGGTTTCTATTTTTCCACACACGAAAGCAAAAAATTACAAATAGAACTTAGAAAGAAGTGGAAAGGTGCAGGATGAACAACCCAAAATGGGTTAACTAAGAAAGATCCTGCACCAAAGTAAACAATTTTAAAGAAATAGTGGATGGATTTTAAAGAAATAGTGAAAAACCCAGAGAAAAACCCTTGAAGCACAGTTTAAAACCTGCTATTCTCTCACCCCTGTCATTCCCTTGAGAAGACAGGTTTGTTAGTCACTGGCTGTTAGGTACTAACCTCATAGACAAACACTATTTAAGAGTACAATCTTTCTGAGTGGAGTAGGAAGGGATGTCAGCATAATCAAAACTGATACTAACTCTGTTGTATTTTTTCCTCCAGACAAATGGTCAATCTGTGTTACCGCCAAATAATGTGGTCATTAGAAAAATGATAGATTATGTCAACCAAATAAAAGATATCAATAACTATGGATTAATAGTCAGCCAGGTCTTCAAACATAAAAATGTTGACTTAAATCTAATGCAAGAGAAGCTTAAGCAATCAGTACAGTACTATAACAGCAATAAAGATGACAAAGGTATTCATTCTTTCTTTCTTACATAGATTATTATTATGATAATTCTATATCAATTCATATTATTCTTTTAAACTTGTGTGTGTTTTTAGATGAAGCAGAGGATAAAACAGAAAGTAAAGGAGAGAATGAACACCAGTACAAGAAACGCTGGCAACACTGGCAACAGCATAACTTTAATGCACAGACAGTTGTGACGACACAGATTAAGGTGAGGCTAAATACATTAGACAGTTATAAGTAGAGGTGCCAGTGATACAATATGTTGTATAACGATTAATTTTAGATTGAGCCCTCTTTTGCTAATGCAAACCAACCCTATGTTCAATATTCTATTCATGGAATTTTCAATTCACGTTTTACTCACAAATACCTAGTAAATATATAATCATCTTTTCTGACTCTTTCTTTCTGTGTGGCTTTTACCCCAGGAGACTAATGGACAAGAAGTAGAATCTAATGATATTGATCAGTTACAAGAACAATTAGGCCAGTTGCATGTAGTGGAAAACAATGGAATCTATGAAGATGAATCAAGTGCTGTTGTTACACCTAAAAGTCCAGTATCAGCATCTATTGTACCTGTTTCCCCCTCGGCACTAGCAATGATATCACCACCTTTATCGTTTCCAACACCACCACCTTCATTGGATGGGTCACCATTGCCTGGAAATTTTGCTGACAATCATACACTACCTGTCAATGAAACTGTTCCTGTCAATCAAACACCAGCTGTCAATCAAACTGCACCTGTCATCCAAGCACAATCTGTCTGTCAAGTACCAACTGTCAATCAAACTGCATCTGTCAATCAAACTGCATCTGTCAATCAAACTGCATCTGTCAATCAAACTGCACCAAATATGACACCAGGTAAGATTTTATTGGCAGCATTTTTGGCACTTTGCTTTTTTGATAACCACTTCATTTTAACCCTAAACCATTACTAGTGTACTAGATAATTTTAAAATAGATGTGTAGCACACCAAACCAAACATTTTTGGACCCTGAAACACCTTAGAATTTAGTGTTCTCAGATGTGCAGAGAATGGAAGAGTGGACAACCCAGATTAAAACTATCAGAGAGTCAATAGGATAGCAGCATAAAGCATTGTAACCAATTTGTTAAATTTGATTGTTGATTTCATTAGGCAAGCATTAACGTTCATTGTCAACATGTTTGTTTCAGTGTCTGACCATATAGCACCACTAAAAGGAATAATTAAAACTATTACACCACAAGTTCTGGATGTTGTTAGACAACGCCACCAATCTGGTCAAATGAATGAATGTGTCTATCAAATCTTAACAAGAGCAGAGCTGACCATAAATGCTGCCCTTGAAGATGAACACAACACAGATAACCAACCAACACCCTTGTTATATCGGCCAATAAGACAACATGTTTATGGAATACTATTTGACAAAAAGGCTTATGACATGAAGTATGGCACACATGATCCTCCTCCTGTCGTCAAGGAATGGTGTGTCTACAGAGGGAAGAAGCTTGAGGAGCCAGACTTAGTAGAGGCTGTTAGCATGAAATGGAGTATTCCTGAGCTTAACCAGCTGTGGTTTGGTGCAGAAGCTACCGATAATCTAAACCGCATGAAAGCATTTTTGACATGTATGATGAGTGATACTCCGAATATGACCAAGACTACAATGGTACCTCAGAGACTTGTCATCATGTGTTGTGTTCTGAGGTGAGTGTGTATTCGTTAAAGAGTTACTACTTATTGTATAAATCAGCTATGTTCATAGTCATCACTGGAATTCAAGTTTGACACAAGTCTTAGTAATCTGTATCAAAACTAAACGAAACCTTTCAGTAGCCTCAAAATAGGTTTTTGTTTTCGTTGAAGCCTGGAATTTTTTCATAGTGATTTTATTTGAAGAGTGGAAGAAAAGCATGATTCTAATACAGTATTCTTTGGTTGTGGGGGGATTATTTCCAAGATACCATGTATTTCGTCCCCTAAATCATTCCCACATTGCACTTCAATGCCAACATGTTCCAGTTTTTCTCAACGCACAATGGCTAACATGTACTGGAAATAACATCTTTAAGTCCATTATTTTACTTAAACTATTGGGTTTACTATCCCAGTCAACAGAGATCTTAAGTCCAAATAGATATTACTTAGCTTTAATGATTTGCTAAAATGGTAAATATCTGTCAACAGATATCTTTTGCAGCAAGGCAAGGCAGGTCAGCCCGTTCTCTTGACACATGAAGTTGATGCATTTCTAGCAGCTGCACTTTCTCCTCACATTAGTACAGAATTCAATCCTTCTAACCTCAGCCAACTCAAGCTAATGCAGGTAGAGCTCAGAGGAGTTCAGTTAGCAACAATGTTCATGAGAGGAATAGAGGCTGCATATCTTGCTAATGATGCTTGTGGGTGTCCTGTCCCATGGGAATTTGTGTGTCCATGGAACTACTTTGATGGCAAATTGTTCATGAGCAAGTACTTGCAGGCTGCTAATGATGTTACTCCCTTGGAACTCTGTGATGGCAAGGTAAAATAGTTCTTGTGATTATAATACAGGGATTTTTATAATTTGCTACTCACTCCGCCCGAGCTATCTGGGTTTTTGGCTTCCATCAATCAAAAGAATTACTATCTTAGATCATTGGAAATGGCATGTACTACCAAAACAGGTAGAGTGTGGATTTGACTCGTCAAAAAACACTTGTACATTTTACTTCACATTCGTAATGTCTCGTACACACATTCCTGAGCCTGGGGTGGTTAATTAGCTTTGAACTTTGAGTCTGTGGTCAGTAACCGTCAAATTTGAATCTTAATTTCAAAGTTAAATTGTCGCTCTGTGCTCAGGAATGTATGCATGGGGCTTTAGGATTGTAGAGTAAAGCAAGTGCTTTTTAACGAGTCAAATCCACACTCTACCTGTTTTGGTATTAATTTATTCATAAGCATATGATTTTGCTTTATCATACGATGATTGTATTCCTTTGTTTGTAATTTATCTGACATATTTATTAGTTGAACAGCCTTTTCCTTGCTCTGTTCAGTAATCCAAATGAAAAGAAGAAGTATAAGTCAGGAACAATCAATGTAGTCTTTAGCGAAGTCTTAATATCAGATTTAATATCACGTGTTGGCATAATTCATCATAATACAATGTTCATTCATTGCAGAATGCCAGATTAGAAAAGCTTCAAAGGATGCATTGGTGTATAATGGAAGGGATTGCCCCAGAACTGCTCGGCATCCGGCTTCCCTACCATGGGTGGATTTCATGGGCCAGGAATGCATGCAGGCTCACCAATGCAATTTCTTGGGTTTCCACCCAATATTCCTGGTAATGCCACCAGTACAGTCTAACTTTATACCTGCTGGTATGAGGATGCCGCAACAGGTTCCATTAGCAGAACGCCCACGTACTAGAGGTATGAGCAGCAAGCGTGCTGTATCAGGTCTGGGTGGTAACTCTTGAAGTAGCTGGTGTTCCAGTCGCTAATTGGGGCGGTAACAGAGGCAGGGCGTGACTACAGTGAGCATAATCGAATAGTTGCAGGGGGACCTGCCAGTGTGGAACTTCCCTCTAGAGGGCGTGGTCGTGGTGGCCGTGGTGCACGAAGAGGAGGTCATTGGCAAAACACAAGAAATGTGACATGGGCTGTAGAGGTTGACAAGGATTATGATCGACATATTGGATACAAAGAACCTCAGAATGCAAGATCAACAAACTTACATCAATTCAAGAATCAACCTTTCCATGTAGGCTTTGGAGATAACGAGAGTATGTTGCACCAAGTGCAGGGTTACCATGGTAACTTGCCTACTACGATACCTGACCCTTCAGCACATCATCCTATATTCACTGCACCTCTCGACAAACCACCAATGAATATGCACATGGCTATGAATCCTCACCCTCAGCCAATCATCCCAACAAGTGATAAAGTTACACAAAATCAGGTACATATCTTATCTAAACCTTCAGACAAGCTATCTGGGCAAGGACGAGGTAGAGGTATAGCTGCCTCATTAGGTAATAATGTTGGAGGCATACAACAAGGCCAAGTGATGCCAAAGGGTCATGGATATCTACTAGAAAACCCTATACAGCAAACCCCAGCAACTTGAATTCTTTTCAAAGAAAAAGACTTTGAAATCCAGACAATGATTCATTTTGATTTTCTGCTTCATGCTTTAATTGTACTTTTCAGCCTATCAAGTTTGTCCTAAAATAAACTTTTTTTTCTCTTCTCTTAAAAATGTCTCTTCACAAGTCACTGATAAACAATACAGTACTAAGAACATTTGGTGGTCTAGATACAGGGTTAGGTTTTTGTGAATGATCAAGTACAAAGATATAGAATAGCTGTTTAAATGAAGGTCCATAATGTCAAGTAAATTCAAACTTCGTTCTTAGTGCGGCAACATCAACATCATTAACTAAAACAACATTTGATCATAAACAACCAAGTTATGGGTAATAACAGAAACCACTTACAGACAGCATTGGTGTAGCGATTGCCAGTGGTTGTTGCATAAAGTACTGGTTTGAACAGTAATGTTTTTTGGAAAACCATGAGTGAAGGTGCTGTAAAATGGGTGACAAAGCTGTGAAATTTTGATTGCAACATTGTAGTGTTAACCGTTATAGACTAAGTATTATTTCTTATATTAGTATCATTTTGCCTTGAACAAAAAATTTATTGTAAGAGGGTTTTTTCTTGTCTTAACAACAAAGAATTGTTAGCATTGGTATTATAAATAAGTAGAATGATCTTCCCACACTGAGAAATAGTTAGTATAGGTTAGTAGATCTTATTGGAGTAATACGCTGACTGCAAGAAACTGTTTCACAGATTTAGGAAAATCACTCTTACAAAGTCATACAACATTGTTGCAAAAGTCGCACAACTATGTTGCCAGTATATTACAAACCCTTCATTTGATACAAGTTGGTATCTTTAATAATTATTGCTAAATTTTGAATGGCTATAAAAACAAGACATGCATCAACTTAAACATTGGGTCTCAAATCATTAAGGATGGTAAAAGGTTTCCATCAAAATATTTTATAATCACAACCAATATCTGTTCTGGACCTTTATTTGATAAGTACCAAAAATATTTCAGTCGTGGAATTAGACTATCTTTAGATCGTTGTGCAATATTGTTGTTTGTTAATAAAGATAGAGGTATCATTTAATAAACCATTAATAATTAAAGAAACTTTTTTTTTCATATTTTTATAGTTTTATTAGTTTGCCTGTTTTAAGTGTACAACCACTCTCAATCCCAGAGCCCTGTCATTCTTATTGGGTATGCTCAATAAAATGCTAAAGACTCTCAACCTGGTGTGTAATATCAGGGTTCGTGCTACTCCTTAAACTCCTTGAAAACTGCTTGGATTTAATTCACCTTTTCAAGGGCACTTGAAAAGCTCTTGAATTTTACGATTTCAGGAAAACTCCTTGGATTTTTGCTTTGATCATTTATTTTCTGACTAGATCATTTCAGAACCATGCAAGTATTTTAATAAGTAAGATGGTTCTAAAATGATCTAGTCGGAAAGTTTGGAAAATCTGGGAAAGTCGGCCATGTGCAACCACTGTGTAAAACCTTGGCATAGTTAGCTTAACATACTCCTTGAAAATTCATTTTTGGGTCCTTGTATACTCCTTGAATAGTCCTTGAATTTTAAGTTGTTACCTCAGCACGAATCCTGTAATAGGCATGCTCTTGTTTGGAATCAAAGCTAGAGTGTGTGCTTCCTTAAGCAAGCTAATTGCTAATGATTGCTAATGTCATTTTTCAATCAATTTTTGTGATACATATTGTAACCAATCACGGCTCTTAAAGTTCTAGGGTTTCCTTGTGTCTCTAAATACATTTTGTCGAGCATTCCCTAACTCTATTGTTTTCTTTTGTCTATCTGGCTGTCACTGACTATTATGTGGGCTATTATTAAAAGACCAACAGGTAGCCAACATGGTTTGATTCAGGTTTGATTATCTATCCATTGCTGCAGTAATGATTGGTCTAGTTTGTAAATAGAAACACCTAAGGGATGGCAATTGTCAGCTGACACAGGGAGCCCAACAGGGGTAGAGACGTCACCTGAAATGTAAATATTTAAATGCCATTAGGTATACTGGCAGCATGCTGGCAGACATTCGACATTGATAATCACAACTACTTACTGACAGTACTTACCATGTGGACAGACACTCATGGCCACAAGGAGGTCCATTTCTGCAATAAATTCAATATAGACTCCTGTTTTTTCAGGTGATGCCTTGCTGAAGCATTGATGCGAATCCTAGAAAATTATGTGCAGAGTTAGACAAGTATTATACATGACAGGGTGCTATTTATTTACACATGCCAATCTGCCTCAAAAATGTCATACCATGAGATCATGTCTATTTCAGTAGACATGCCTTTACTGGCAGCATTTCAGACCTGGCCAGGGGGAGTGCCAAGATATATACCCAAGATGTACACAGATTTTCAGGATGAATTGAGAATCCAAAAACAAGATACTTTATGCCCATAAATCAGATGAATATTTGGTTTGTAACCTGAAATCTCAGAGCAGGAATATGAAAATAAAAATGGTGGATGAAACAAAAAAGTAGTAAATCATGACTCCCACGAACGAAGAAACTCTTAAACAGATAAATATTACTGGAGATACTGAATACCAGGGTTAAAATGCCCTAATACCATTCATACGAAAGTACCCTGATCATGAATTGGCATGATCTGAGAAAAAGCGTGAGCCAATCAGAATCGAGAATATTTGCAAAACTGAGGTGTCACTTTTCCTCTTAGAATCACGTTATTCCAGGCCAACGAATAAAAAGTAATAACGCTGCTAATATGAGTTTGATAGTAGTGAATATAATTTATGAGCTTATATTTTTATTGGAATGGCAAGCATGTTTTGATTTTTCACTGTGCAATTTACTACCACTACCGGACTCCATTGCACACTGTCGTTTGTTCTGTTAATTAGCACCAATTGTCTCACTATTCCCATGAGGAACTACAAATTTGAATAAGAAAGAAAATTCACGAAGAATTTTTGTAGTGGTAGTAAAATGACGCCATAATGCAACATCTATTTCCACACTCCAATTTCTCAGTTTTGTAGTGATGTCATATCAACGTCACTGTGTCAGATCAGCTGGCATTGACCTGGTCCATGTCAGCTCAGTTCATCAAGCACTCTCCGTTACGAACCTTAGTAAACCCAGTGCACATGAACACATTGAATACGTCATGGACATCGCTCTCAACCAAACCATATGATTGAACAGCACGCACAAGGTTGGTATGACAGGAGTTTTCGCAGGTTTTTCCTGTAATGAGTTTGTATGTATATGGATCACATCGAGTGCCTGCAAAACAAAAAACAGTAGATCAAATGGGTGCACAAGGCCTGTTATATTCAATATTAATTCTTCGATATTAATATTGGTTTTTGTTGTACTTTTATCTTGACTCTATGTGTAACCAAAGAGTTACTGAATGAACCTCAGGGAGGAAAAGGTGTTATATCTCAGGGATGTAAAATGAATCCGCTATTTTGATTGAGCTTAAACTCGTTTACTTTTTACGTTTTAAATTGACGATTTAAAAAAATATTTGAAAATTAATTACCGTATGATTTGTAAAAAGCCGTTATTTGTGTTGCTAAATAGGGGTGTTGAAAAGGTGTGGCTGGCTGCCCCTGTCTACGCCCCTTTATCGATCAAAACATCAGACTTCTCCAGTGAAGACACTATTTAGGTAATACAATACAAAGTAATGTGCTACAGGCATAAGAAAAAGATATGACCAAATGTAGCGATCATGTACCTATAACATCATGAACTCCACCGCCATCACCATCAATGCCATATTTGATAGTATCAGCAGTGATCGTAGCCATTGGTCTAAGGTACGGAATGCTACTCCAGAGTCTGTCATATGTCGTTAGATGGCTGGAATGTAACTGCCGAGTCTTCCCTGTTAGATCACGCAACACAAAAATAGATGGACACAAGATAAATACCTCTGTTGCAGTGAGAAATTAAAGTCTGACAACTCACTACAATCATTGATGTGAATGATCTTTGCAGAGGTATCACACACACGCCCATGCCTAGCATAGTGTAACTATCAATGGCCGCTTCTTGTTTCAGGGGAGACAAACCCCAAGGCCATTTAAAAATACCAATCAAAATGCCTCCCTTCCCCCCCCCCCCCCCCCCCCCCCCCCCCAGGCGCAAACTAATAGTGGCAGATAAAGTAGAATTTCAAGAGAGGGGCCAGGTGGCTGTTACGTAGAATGGTATATATGATATAATAATAATTTATTAATTTATAGTGCTCAAATATCAATTTAAAAAAAATTTCAAAATGCGCATTGTAGCAATGAGTTTAAAAATGAATAAAAGCATGAATAATCTATCAAAAAAGATAAATAAATAGAAAATAAATTAATAAGATACTATATTCTAAAATGATGAAAGAAGTTTAACTACTTTCATTATTTTAGAATATGTATATTTCATAATCTCTTATTTATTTTTATTAATTAACAATTAATTATTTCTTACGTTTAAAAAATATATATATTCAATATTAAATAGCTACAATCTCATGCAAAATAAAATGTGCCACCTAGTATTCAGGAGGACCATCCCCCTCTCCCCACGTAGCAATGTTGTCTCGCATGCATTTTACCAGCCAACCGCTTCACAGTGTAGAAAACTTTCTTGGCCAACATTGCTAGGGGGAAAGGGGGGAAATGGCACATTATTTTTGCAGAAGATTGTAGATGGTAGGCGTTTTTATAGAGATACGTCTTGACCAGTGATTTAAAATATATCAATGAACTCCATTTTTGGCTAGACGTCCAATCCAATTGGACACCAAGTCGCAAATATTTTTATTTATTTTATTATGATCACACCTGAGTTCCACATATTCACATTGGCAACCTTACATATAAAACAATAAAATAAATCATATATAGCCCATCAATCTATCATAGTTGAAAGTTAAAAGATTGTATCCTGACAATTGACGACTCTTTTAAAACTCAAGTGTATGTGGGCTTATAGCCTCACTGGAATCGAGCCTAAGGGGTAAGGTAAGAGTCGTCAATACAATCCCACGCATTTGAAAAAGAATTTGTTTAAATTTTCACATGACCTTATGTCAAATGGAAGAGAGTTCCATAGTTTTGTTAGTACTTGGAACTTAGAACAGTAACTAGGTGATAGGCTGGAGAATATCATTCCAGTAAATCCATGACATAAGGATTCAGTTACAAATCAAAGGTAATAAATAACGGTTCATGAACATGTTATCTATTACTCCTACCATTCCCGTTTTGTCGTTTTATCCCATTCCCAGTGACCTAAATCACAGTTAGCGCAAAAAAGTGAAATCGCAGTTTCCACGTTTTCGCCCTTCAGGACCCTCATTTACATATTATTGGTTGTTTTGACCTAGTGTGTCTGTGCATGTCGCACCAGTCATTTGATAGCCTGCCGCACTCTCCTCCTCCCCCCCCCCCCCCCCCCCCCCCCCCGAGGCATACCCGGGGCATTCACTTTTTCCTTCAATGAAAGCTAATGAAAGCCCCGCCCCACGGGAAAGAAAATAAAAGTGCGCAGTTTATTTTCGGGAATTTAATATTTTTCAGAAACTTGTTCGCCAACGAAGAAATAGATTGAAGTGTTTTATTTTTTTGGGGGTGCAGGATGTCAAATGAGTGGTGGCCAATGCCAAAAAGGCCGTTACGAAATATATTACAAAGAAGCAGTACATAAAAATAGCCTACCTAATATGTAAAACATCCTTTGATGCAAATTTGGTAAAGTGCCGTGAAACACTAATTACTAAATACGCGGATTTATTGTGGTCACTCTATTGTTTGGACTCTATTGTCGCTATTTATTAACTAGTATTATCTATTTCTTATTTATTACGTAAATGGCAGGCTGATTTATAAGTACTAAAAACGTCACGCTTTCATTGTCAGTGCAAACTTACCTGCGATCCCTGGATAACAGTAATTCTGCACACCTCCCCAAGACTCAGAGTCCAGGCCTGACCGGACCTTTTAGGGACGATAAATTATTTTACTAGGCTTCGGTGATCCGTGTTTTAACTACCTTATCGACTAGAGACTTGTCGGCGGACTTCGGAGAAAACTAACAGACTTGCACTGCTTTAGTAAGAGCCATGATATCAGACAGATAATATTAAGTGTAAATTGCTCTCATAAACAAGATGTCAACCCACGAGTATCGCAGTTATTTAAGGTGTTTTTCAGACTGGATGAATGGTAAAGATGGAACCTTCTTTATGTACTTTTTATTCTGAGCTGAGTTTCGATTAGATAGGTCAATGGAGGTCAAGCGTTTCCAGTCCTCCATTCCTCGTGTTTCTGAGCGCTTCATGCACATTGTTTTGTTTTCAAAATTGTTTGTTGTCGCTTAATTCGTTTTCATTCACTTTATGTTTACTAGTAATGGCTTCGTTTCAAAAGAATCCTTTTGTACTTTTTTCAATCAGCCTTTATTTTATCCGATTATGTGACGTCAAATTGGTGTATTTATTGACGTCATTTCTAGTCCTTTGGGAAAATGTTAATCTATAAACCTATTTATGTTGTAAATGGCTCAAAATCCTTTGTTATTTCAGTGCAAGTTATAGACTTTCAAGTTTCGGGGTGTTTTAAGACATTAATTTAGTTCGCTAAAAAGAGGGGGTTTTTTTGAATGAGAATCCCTTGTGTGATTAGATAAGGCTTATGATTGGTTAAGAGGGCAAGTGATGTCATCGTGAGTTGTTCAACTGGCAAAAACCAGACCAGGTTTTGATCGAACTTATGAGGGGTAATTTGAAAATATTAATTACTATTTACCATAATGGCGAGATCGGAAGCTGATAGTTTATAAAATGGACGACTGTCAACAGAAGCATCAAAAAGTTTACAGTTTTTTAAAGCGTACTCTTTCACAGGAAAGATACGAAGGAATTCGAGTGATCGATCGGTGTGTGATTGTGGCTGATGGATTTAACAAGTCCTTCATGTTTGCTGTATTAGGAGATAACATGCTTTATATTACAGAAAATCCACCTAAATTACCAAGAGATATTCGTATTACTGTAGATCTTTCTACTATTACAAATGTAGAGTTGGTAAGTATTGCTTATTCAAGTCAATGTTCAGTAGTTTACGATATTGTCATCAGCGTCAATCTATCCAGGATATGGTTTATCATTTGTCACAAAACTATCGTCAGGAACATTAGATTTTCCGTACTGGAATACTCTATCTATCAATAAACCTTGTGGCCAAGACTCTAGGTTTATTTTTCTGAGTGTAAGCCAAATAGATAGGATATGATCTATTGGTTACTGTATTTCACAGTTCTTTATCCACGCTATTGTCAATAAAAAAGGCTAATATAGCAGCTAGATATACTACAAGAGTTATGTAAAGCTATTAGCTTAGCAGGAACATTCAGCAGCTAAAGTTATCCCCATATAAAAACAAGATATTCTTTAAGCTTTTTTGAAGCGCCAGTTGCTTTATTATTACATTTTACTATATTTTTTCCTTCCTTAAATCTTTCCTAAATGCTGCTCAATACTAAAATTATACTGTTTTTAACAACTTTTTCTTCCTTATTTTCAATATATTTTTGATCTTAGATAAATTTATTTGAATTTTGGTCTTCTATTTACCAGCCATCTGCTTGACACACAACTCAGCTTTCATAATTTAAATGATGACTGATTTTGTGCATTATTTATTAGGTGAAAAGACTTCTTTATAGATCTAGTATTTTAATTTAATATATATAAATCCATTATAGGCAATAGGCTACCTTTTCTCTCCACAGGGCTATAATAACACCTGCCACTTTCCTTCCTTTATGTTATTATTTTTCGTAATATTTTGCTTTCTTAATTTTTGTTTTCAAGAAAATGTATAAAATTATATATATTGTACTGTACATATTTTTGATGAATATCAAAAACTTTAAAAGGTGTTGATTTGTTTATATTTTGTGATTTTAGTGTCAAGGCTCAATGGACATAATTAAGCTTACATTAATTGTTTGTAATTGTAAATTTATTTTATTGTGTGTTTATTTTGCTTCTCAGTAACTAGTAATTACATTAAGTATGTGTTGCCACCTGACACACTTGCATAGTAAATGAATTTATAAAGTATTTGTGAACAATTCTTTCTATTTGTAGATCCATGATATTCCAGAATTCATTGGTGGTGATTTAAGAACACAGACACAACATATCATAGTGACTTATAAAACAATAGGTCCTCAAAAAACACAAACCAAAACAACTAAAGACTTGCCATCACCACGACAAGCACTTCAAACACCACTTCTGACAGCATCTGCCTTGCTACGACTAAACCTGGAGGATGAACAGGATAGTACTACAGTACCTTCAGCATCACATTACCATTATAATAGGGACAGAATCATTGAAGAGGAAGGACGTTATATGAAAAAGATATCAAGGAATTCAAATAAAATGAGTGTATCTGAAGGGAATATTCCTCAACTTATAGAACAAGAAAGATTTCAAGCATCTTCTTCAACTGAGAGACACAATAGTCTATGTGTACCTTCCTCAGGACGACGTTTACCCCTTCCCCCCTCACATAAAGGACATAGGTTAGATTCTTATTCTAAGATCAAGCAACAGCCAAGAAAATCAAGACAAAAACATGATAGTGAAAGCAAAGAGATGAATTCTAGCTCAAGCAGTAATGAACTGGATTTCTCTCAAGTAAGGACAGATTACAGTGATGACAGGCCAGGTAGACCATCATCTCTTGATTTACCACAAGCATCAACCATTAAAGCATCATGGCGTTCAAGTAGAACAAGAAGTGCTGATGAAAACCATCAGACAGGCGAAGAAGAGAGTACCTATTTGACTGAAGGCAGTGCTAACAATATTTCACAGATACATATGTATATACTAGAACAGGGGTCACCTATGTTTGCATTTTTGAAAAGCACATGGAATAACTGCATCTTGGTAAGATTTTCCCTGTTATGATTATTTCCAATTATATTTAAAGCAATAGAACAATTGCATAGTGATGCTCTAATAGGAATGCTATACTATACATCAAGTAAAAGGTGCGATAAAAACAACAAAATCACACAACTTGTCGTACAACATTGTGTTGCAAGCTGCAGAGCAAATGTTGCTCGTATTACTATTGCATGTGCAGCAACTTTTAATTGTTGCAAAAAGGAAAGAGTTTTTACTACACAATGCATACACAACAAAAAATATTTGTTGATCACAGATGGCTAATATGAGCAACATCATTTGCTCAGCAACTTCAATTTTTGCAACAATAGTGTTGCATGACAAGTACAGTTGTTATGCATTTTGTTGCTCATATTTACTGCCATGTTAATGAGTTTGTGCTTGTATATTGCAGAAATCCACATTGCATTTTGAAGGTCAAGGTTTCCCAGCAGCATGTTCTTCACCAAGATCATTCTCAAAAGTTGACAAGTAAGTTAATCACCTGCAAAATGACCGTGAAAAGAAAAAAGGATTTAAAACAATATTTTGGACTAGTATATAAGTGATTTATTATTTTGCAGTTCTCAGCTACTCACTTTATTCAACCAACTAAAGACAGAGATACTACAATCACACAGAATGGAGAAAACCTTTGTTTTAATCAATGAATTATTGACTGGTGCTCAGAAAAGCTTCTCTCTTAAAAAGTTCTTCTGGAAGGTATGGAGCTAAACAGTTGCCTTGAAGATCACTGGGACCCCAGCAGTAAAATATCAATTTTATCAAGCCCTGAAAAACAACTGGGTATATATAATTGACTTACGTCACGACATGGCTGACTCACAGATTGAGTTTAGAGTGGTAGGTTTGAGGACAGAGGAAAACTTTTACCCTGGAGTCCAAAACACTCCCTTGTGCCTTTGGCACATGCTTGTTGTAACTACAGTGAAATGAAACCTTATGAGCCAAGTGTAGAAAATTGGAGAACCCAGAGAAAAACATTTGAATCAAGGCTAGGGAGTTGGCTAGATAGGGATGCAACAAACTCTACTCTCACATGGTGTAATGCCAAATCCAGGAATCGAACCTGAAACCCCAGAGTTGTGTACACTAAAGTTTTCATGATATACCTTCAGTCTTCAGAGCTCTTCCAGTTCATAGTTGTTCAAGTCAAACTTTATTTGCCTCATTCTCCTTCAATTCCCTCAAGACGGAAAGGCAACAATCGATCTGATGAATTTGAGTAAGTTAACTATGGGAATAATATTTCAAATATTTCTTTCAAAATCTAATATTTTGCATGATAGAATTCCCAGATCTTTCAGATGTGTTGAGTGGATAATTCTGAAATTTTAGGTATTTATTTAATTTACTATTTTTGTTGCAGTTTTGTAGTGGTGTTACTGGAATGTTTGATCTGTATGTTCAGAGAAACAGAAATCCTACCATCACGCTTGAACGTCCTTAAAGCTAACAAGTGAGAACTTTTGGTTCATTGCATTTGTATTTTTAATTTGTCTTCCTGCAGGCCAAGTTTTAAGCTTGGGATATAGGAATAAATCTTGTTTTCTCAGATGTAACATTTTCCCATTTCAAACCTGTTTAATAATTAAGCAAGTTCATTCATGTGCAGTAGTTATAATTTATACCATCCTGTAACTAATACATTTATAATGTTCAGTCCATGGGATTCAGACTTGGGTTCGAGTTGAAGACATTAATTACACTGATGATTAGGTCTGATAAAAGTATTTCTTAAGAACTGTTTATGCTTATTTATTTTAAATTTGTGTATTAACTACCTATGTAGAGGACAATCTTTGGTTGATCTTTTGGAGTCAATCATAGCTACACCAACATTATCACGTCCCAAGTCAGAACCTTCTAAGATATCACCTGCTGCTCAGCTACTGTTGATGGGAACAAGTCAGGATTCAGTACTGTCCAGACGAGAGGATGAGGTGAGTATATGAAAAATATAAAGGATAATATTCATAGATAATATTTGTTCTTTCTGTTGTTTTTCTCTTAGAGATCATGATGTGTTTCAAATACCTTCCCTTCTCTCTCTCCTCTCTTTCTCCTATCTCTCCTCTATCCTCCCTCCCTCCCTCCCTCCATACACCCATCCATCCATTCATTCTTCCTTCCTTCCCTCCCACATGATGATAAGCATCTTTTTTTTTCTTTTTGGTCTTTTCGTCTTAGACAAGTGAATTGATTAATGAAATAACAGACTGTGTTACTGCCTTGTTGTACGAGATAGTGGCTGCTGTTCACCAGGTATATTTTAACTATACTATGTATTTATTTAACCAAAACCAATGCTTCGTTTTAACACATTTACTCTTTAAACTTCGCCAAGGCAATAATTTTTCCAGTTGAAGGAAACGCTCTGAACATATGTTGGTTGGTTAGCCTGATGGATTCCAATTCTTCTACTGTAAGTAAGAAATATTGTAGACTAGTCGTTTCCACTTGTTTCCTTTTGTTCAATGACCGTAAGACAGTATATCTGTAATATTTAACTCGTGTGAATGTACTTTTACTCTTCAGGAAACATTCGTAGAACGAATGATGGAACGTCAGTTAAACATTATCTCAACTCGTAGAAAACATTTATCTTCAAAGCACGCAGTATTGTTATACCAACAGCTGTATATACTCCAAAACATCCTGGATTATAGCGAGAATATGGCTGCTAGTATACCAAGGTCTTATGCTGAAGAATTCAGGTTTGTATCACTGCTGATGCTAATAATTGGCGCAAGCCCAGAAAGGAAAGCGCGGTTTCCCGTCGAGAGTAGATTCATTGTGCATGACTGTGAGCCGGCGCGGTAACGGCACGGAACTTGCTAATTGTGCCTGTTGTGTCCATACGAATGTTCCAATACGGCCCCGTCATGATCACTGATAAAACTGACTTTAATTCAAGTGTTCAAGCTCGAGGGAAGGAGAGCCTAAGGAGTGGGATAGGGCCAATAAATGAGCAGTATTCTCGTGTACTGTGATTGGCTCAAAAGATTTCATTATGCCCGTGCCGTGCTCTTTCACTCTCAGGGAAAATCCATTTATTTATGGCTCTATTTCTATAGGTACTACATTAAGAAGCCAATCATACATAAGAAGTTGTCCAGTAGATATCCCCTGACACCGCCCATCCTAACACTACTGGACAACGTAACAAGCCGTGTTCTGAAGGGGAAATCAAGAACCAGTTACAGATAACAAACACGACGAAGAGATGGACTCCTGATGGACTACCGTGTTCTGAAGGGGAAATCAAGAACCAGTTACAGATAACAAACAGGACGAATAGATGGACTGCTGATGGACTACGCGTCCTGAAGGGGAAATCAAGAACCAGTTACAGATAACAAACACGACGAATAGATGGACTACTGATGGACTACCTTGTTCTGAAGGGGAAATCAATAACCAGTGACAGATAACAAACAGGACGAATAGATGGACTGCTGATGGACTACGTGTTCTGAAGGGGAAATCAAGAACCAGTTACAGATAACAAACACGACGAATAGATGGACTACTGATGGACTACCTTGTTCTGAAGGGGAAATCAATAACCAGTGACAGATAACAAACATGACGAATAGACAGTCAGAACCAGATACTTTTAGGTGGTTAAATAACTGAAAAGGAAAGACTTACAAGCAATAGATTGTGATACAGCTGTGCTGGGAAAAGATAGTAGTCACGAGACCGAACAAGATCAACAATTATTTATTTTAAAAAGTACTAAAAATCTTGAGGGGTGAAATAATGATCGTAATTATTTATTAATAACTTGAATTGGCGAATGAATGAAACGAAAAATAATAATAATTGAAATGATAGATCATGGTTAATTGTAAATATATTGCATTTTATATGAAACGTTATAATATTTGTAATCAAACGAGCAAACTATTAACAATAAAAAAACAATACCATAATGGGATTTTGAAAGAATAAAACTTGATGATTGGAAGGGGTATAGGTGGTAGTGGTGGTGGGGGGGTCATGAGGATAGGTACCCATCTTCATAATCCTATTTGTCAAGCCTTTACACTAAAAACGTCTTATGATTATCTTAGTTATTCCACACGAAGCGTTCAAAAGCCCTTGCTTACTTTCTAAACAATGCTCTGTTCTCAGTACAAATCACTTGATACGGAACGGGAGTCGGATCTGTCGTGACGGGTCTGTTATACGATAACATCTGATCATCCAGGGCAAATGTTGTGAAATATTAATCTGATGCACACAGCTCAAGGCTAGACATTACATCAATTACAAAATGGTTTTGGTTCGTCTCACGAAATCACGAAACTACCACTGTATTATTCTTGGTATTTTCTTGGTTGTTGGTGAATATTCCTGTAACTGCACGCCAATCACCATCACCAGAGCAAATGATTCTTTTGACGTCTTTACAACACCAAGAATAAACTGCAAAGCGTTTTGTTCTGTAAAGAAATCTCTTGTCTTAAGAAATACCTCGAGATCTTGTGCCTGTAAGTGTGGCTTTAATGCATCGACGTTCGTTTTTAACGGGGATTTGACAAGCTCGGTCTGTATGGATAATATCAATATACGATCAACACTTGGTAAGAGAAGATCATTCATCTATTAACATTTCTTTAATTAGTGATTTTAAGTTTTCAAGTTTAATACCTAAATGAATAGATTTTTGGAAAATATTATTAGCGATCATTCCTTCGGGTAGATTTTCAAAGTAAAAAGTAATTTTCATAGTTTAGTTTTCATGTGAAGATGTCAGTTTTTGGGGGCGTGAATGTTGCCTCATCCAAAGGAAGATCAAATTGTTAAATCAAACCAGATAAAAACAATCCTGAACATACTCAATGCTTTTTGATTTATACCATTGACAAAATGAACTGGTAAAAATTAAACACTTGAATATTTTTTATTTCATTAAAATACAGATTGTCTGTTTAAAAATGCAGAGTAACGAATATTAGAACGAGGGTCAAATGTGAAAGATAATGTGACATTTCAGTCATTCACACGTGATATCAAATGATATATTTTATATTCTAGGTCAGTGTGAGCTGCTATTGGATGGGAATAACAAATCTTCTTCTCTTCCTGTACTCGATATATCAATATCAGGTTCCATGGTATTCACTGGACAAGGCATAGGTCCTTCTGCATGCAGTGTTTTGCAAGAATACTTCCTGGATAATGGTACCTGGGTTGTTGGTGCTAGTGGAAATCTTACTATTTTTAGAACGGATCAAAATCTACTTAAGGTTAGTCATAAATGAATATATTAATGACCAGGATTGCTGTTTTATTTGAAGTTATAAAGGTTACTCGAGGTTCGGGATTCTTGCAGGATCAAATCTGCAAACCTGAGAGCACTGAGTTACTTGTAGATAGCAAAAAAAAATCATGATTTAAAACGAATCGAGATAATTTGAAATTTGGTGTTTGGTTAGTAGCAGACAAACGAACCAGAGTGAAGTTGGTGTCAGGTTTTAGAGTCAGGTTTTCGGATCTAGTGTCAGATTATTTCCGGGGGGCGTCGCATCATGTTGATCACAAAGTGCTCTATATTCGTAGAAACGCTTTTATTTACTATTAAACCCACACCATGCTTTACTCACACGAAATGTCTATACATTCGTTGTCTTCGTGGATCGAAACACTCACCTCAAATAAAATAAACAGCGGTTTCACATTTTTTGAGCTGTTTTATCTACTATCAACGGGCTTCATGCCACAAATACTTCGAGTACCGCTCCTATATATCGAGTTACTGAACCCTTTTATTTCAAAATGTTGACGCACTTTTTCTTAACGAAAAATATCTATGCTTTACGTCGAAGAACCCAAGCCGTAGTTTGGTGTCCAAATAAACTGTCGATGAAGCAGTACACATAAAAGCATTAAGAAATATCACTTGTTGTCAGAGTTTTGAGTCAGATTTTTCTGTGACGCCGCGTGAGAGTGATCATGTTACAGCGGAAAACCGCTGTTTATTTTATTTGAGGTGAGTGTTTCGATCCACGAAGACAACGAATGTATAGGAATTTCGTGTGAGTAAAGCATGGTGTGGGTTTAATAGTAAATAAAAGCGTTTCTACGAATATAGAGCACTTTGTGATCAACATGATGTGACGCCCCCCGGAAAAAATCTGACACTAGATCCGAAAACCTGACTCTAAAATCTGACTCTAAAACCTGACACCAACTTCACTCTGGTGACAAATGATATCAATAAACTAAAACGAACAACCTGTACCTAACACAATACCATACCCCCGAGACATCCGTAGAGCTGGGGCGTCGTATGGACTTGTCTGCGATTAAGGCCATCTTTCATTTACAGTAGATTTGAATATAATAACGACAACAGTCATCGTATTTGTCCCGTTTCAGTGGTCCGGTAACCCATCAGTGTCCTCATATACTGGTCGTATTGTTAAAGTACATATTCAATGTCATGTCAACACATCCTGTGTCATGATCAAGATACAAGGACATATATCATGTAAGACATTACACTAACACACCAACTCCTCTATAATGAATGCCTGTTGGTTCCTGCAATAAATTCTCTCTTTTCTCGATAAACATACTTTACAACAGGCTATTGACCTCTAGGCTAGTATATATACTACGATACGTCATATCGTCCAAATATTATGCGGATTTTAAGATTTGTAAAATCTGCGACGGTGACGTCATCTGAAAGTGTAAATAACATTTTGGGGTTTCGCGCCTTCAAAGTCTGTCTTCCCTGTAGATGAGTTGACTTTACTGACAATGTTTTGAATGAAATCTCCTAAAAATAGAACCCCAAAGAGAAATTATTTACCTTTCCGGTTGAAGTCCCTATGGACCAATAAGGGGGGACCATATCGAATATCTCAGTAAAGTGTTCCATATTATACTTGATTTACAGATAACGTCCTTACACCGGTCATTTCCACCAGTATTGCGCTTCATCCTTCTCCTACCACCCGCTATGTTAGGTCTGCACATCCCACAACAAGCACAAACCATGGCACAAGCAGTCTTCAGTTTACAAGATCAAAGACAAAGGTAATGGGACTTTTCTTTTTTATTATCTTGCGAGAGAAAAGCTGCGCATAGTTCTCCTGTTTCTCTCCATTCTGTACAGCTAGCGCCGGTGCATCACGAAGTGCACGGTGACTGTGAGTAGTGTCATGGCAGTCATGTTAGTGTTGTTGAAAATGGATGCTAATGAGAAATCTTTTGATAATAAATACCACGAACATTGCCACGATAACGTAACTGCAAACGAAGAATAATAGTAACAATTTATTGTCATCAACAGAATGTAATTCCAATGAAGCCTGAGACCATCTCTCCTACCCTAGCAACCGTTGTCACAGTAACGTCAAGTGCGGTCGTGATACCTAATGGTGAAACGAAGGCTGTGCAGGACGGGTGTGAACGAGGAACATGGGTGTTCTGTCATTGGTTTTATCTAGTGACAGCAGCTTTAGGAGTGGTGGTTCTACTCGCTGTATTAATAATCTTGATATCTTGTGTGTGTATTAGACGAAGAAGGTAAATATATCTCTTCTTCCTCGCCAGACTTCTAGTTATTATTATCTTATCCTTCATTTCCGAATGTCTTAACCGAATGACTATTCTGTTTAAACTCTCATTCCTCGTTAATCCATCGTTATTCTTTCTTACTAATGACAGGCGCAGTTTACGTCATCAGAAACCAGGTAAGAGCGGAGAACAGCGCTTAGCGAGCAAATTTCAACTTTGAAGAAACAGTAGAACTGCTTGCTTTACGCGTAATTTGCTTTCCATTTCACAGATCACATGTAATTCCCTTGAATCATGTTAAGTAACATTAGTCATAGATACCATATATCGCGCCATATACATACATTTGCTTTGCGCTCTCGGCAGCAAGTGGTCGATATCAACTATAGATAGTACTTTTTCGCTTTACATTAATAGAAATCTGTTCGTTGTAGTTTTCTTCAAGTCTGGATTAACACATTTGAAGGTATGTATGTCACCTGCATGTGAGAATAAAATAATCATCGATTTGCTGTTATCACGTTTAAGGCGCGATTACATGGAGCAATTTTACTCTGCAACTTGTCTTGCAACGCGGGCAATGCGAAAAAAGTTGTATGGAGCATTGCAGCGTGTAATTTACAGCGCAGTTGGAAAAAAATGTTGCGATACAAGTTGCAGCAATCGTTGCGAAAAGTAGAATTCGTTCGAAATTTTTGCAACGATTGCGTCTTCTTGTAACGTGTTAAAAACTTGAACTTGTGTCGTAACGCTATTGCGAGACAAGTTGCTGAGAAAATTACTCCATGTATTCGTGCTTTTACTAAGAATTGCTCACCACAAGAGTGCGGTTTGTTAATTTACAGGAGACTGACTCTAGTACAGAACTCGCCCTAATCGGTAAGTTTACAGACTGCGGAGAATTTTAGTGATTTTCTTGATTAATTAAAACAGGTGATATGCTGGAGAGTATGTGATAATGGCATACACCCAAACACCCAAATATCTGCGCGTGTATACAAAATCACTCTTCGAAGTTAGTTCCTAGTTAAATTCTCCTAACTCGTTTTGCTGATGATGCAGAAATGGACGTCAAGCCTGCGAATGAAGATCACAAAGAACAAAACAATGAAGAAGCGTTTTATCAAAATGTACCAAGAAGAGAAAAACCCGACAAAAACCAGCCTTATCGACCGCTGAGGTCTTCTGACGGCAGGGTGAGTTGCCCCGTATTTTTTTCAAGTCTTAAAATTAGCAAAGTCAAAAACTCATTACAATTTAAATAAGGATGTAATAATAATAATAATAATAAATAATAATAAAGACTTTATTAACGTGTCAATATATCTAGTGTACATCTTAAAATGTCAACTAATTGTGGACACCTATCTACCTGCCTGATAATAATAAATTATAATATAATATGCAATAGGAATAGAAATAGAAATATATAATTATACATTATACCCATAACCCCTAACCCCTAACCCCTACCTCTATAACATATCCAAATAAAAACCCTCCCATAAACCCATCCAACACACTCACCCACTCTATCTTCGTAATATCTAAAGTATATAATGATAATGATAATAAAAAATACCCTAATAAAAATAGCAAAATTAGATAGAAAATATGTACAAAATTAGATAGAAAATATGTACAAAATATAACTAATTAGCACATAAAATACAGTTCTGACAATTGTCGTCACGAAGAAGTGTTTCTATATCGATTGTTCTTATTTGTGACTTAAAGCTTGTCACAGATGGTGATTCCTTAATGTTTTTTGTGAGTTTTGACCATATGACTGGACCAATATATCTGATACTATGCTTTCCATAGGTCGTAGTGTTTATTCTAGGTACAGTAAAATCGTCTGAGTTTAATAAATTATAACCCCTATCGCTAATATGGAAAATGTCTAAGATATAATTTGGTAGAAGTTTGTTCTTTACTTTGTACATTATTGTAGCTATTTCCTGTAGCCGTCTATTTATTAATGTGTGGAGTTTTGCCTTAATGAGGAGTTCATTATATGTGCTGTTTTTATCTCGATATATTGCCAGTCTCAGAGCTTTTTCTTGCAATCGTTTCATTTTTCTATTATTCGATGATTTGCAGAAGTGCCACACCACTTGGCAGTATGTTAATTGTGGTAGAATGAAGGCTTTGTATATCCTTAGTTTGGCTGTAATTGATAAAAGGTTCCTTAATCTTATTAAAACACCAACCTTTCTGGCTAATCTGTCATGCAACACTCTGATAGAAAGTTCTCCTTGTCTATATATAAAGTACGTACATGACAAGATTTAAGCCCTCCCCCAGCCTGATTTTCCCAACCTTAATAGTTATCAATCTACATAGACAGCAGGCTAACAAACTAAACCCATGAACACGTTGTGTTTCAGGATAGTCCAGCTTCGCCTGGGAGATTCAGCTTTGGCTCATCAACTAATGAAGTCATGTTGTACGATGACACTACAGACTCGAATAAACTCATTAAACGAGAATCTGGCTCACAATCCTCTATTTCTGCTGGTCAACGATTTAGGACATTCTGTCCATCTCCTGTAGTCGTTCAGTCTAAGAAAGAATTCCTTTCAAGTGAGGCAGTCTTGGACGCCGAGGAAGAGGCGACTTATGAAATAATGGAAACCAAGACTTTACCTCACAATAGCAAAATAAATCCATCTGACATTGAAAGCATTACTGGATATGATAACCAAGTTTTCGAGGAGGACGACCACAGGCAATCACATTACGAGGCTGTATCAGACGAACAGCCCAATTATGAAAATCTGGAAGAGAACCAGCCGAACTATGAAAGGATGGAAAAACACAGGAGCGGGTTGGGATTGAATACACAGAACGAAGAAGAGAGCTGTTCTGGTCTAGATGAGGAACAGGAGAATTATGAGACGATGGACACTCTTTCTGGAGAAGAACAGCCTGATTATGAAATCATGGAACAAAACGACAAACCTGGAGAACAGAATTCTTCTTTATTTTACAAAAAAATGGGCGCGCACAAGGATTGGCACAGTTCTAGTCATGACAGTGGGAATGAAGAGATAGAAGTTGAAAGGGAATATGATATTCCTGTGATAACAGAAGATGAACATGAATCACACTATGATATTCCAGAACTTTCTCTTGAAGTCAGTCAAGACCCAGACAATCCTGATTATCACTACGCAGTGAATACAGAAAATCATAATACAGGACTTGCAGTACCAAATAACTTGAAGCATGACAATGATGATGATGAGGAGGAGGAGGAGGAGGATTATGTTTATGCTAATGTACCAGACATACAAGCGAATGATCTACGAGAAAAGCTAAGGAACTCTTGGCATTCAGGAGAACAACAACACGTAGAAGAAGCAACTGGTAAGCGAGATGACCAGACGCAGACTGCGAAACAAAGAGCAGATAAAAGGCCTTCGAGTTGGAATACAAGTACTGCTGGGCAGAACAATGAGAAGACATTGCATGAAGATGATGAAGAACTTTACTCGTTGCCTGATACTATTCAAAGCCTTTGCCTTCTTGTCTATTGAAGGGAACGTCGAGTCCACAGCTCAAGCAAACACAAGCTAAGAACCAAGTGCCTACCAAGCAAAAACAAAGAAGCGATAATTTAAATTGCGCTCGACAAGCCAATGACCAAATACAACCAAAAGATGATGTAGTTCCAAGCAGGGCTCATCTTGGCCCGAAAACAATCAAACCTGTTGCTAAAAATAATGTAGCACTGAGTAATATGTTGAAGAAGAACAAGTCTTCCCTTGAACAACCAGCTCTTAGTACGAATGAAGAGAAACAGGAAAGGAGAAGACGTCAAACAACCAGTGGGAAAAAGCAGGCAAATGATGAACCGCGAAAACTCGAAGAATATAACCAGAACAGCAGATGGTACCATGAGGGAAATAAAAACAAGGCAACAGAAAATGCCCACACATATGAACAACCATTGTACACTAATCTCGTAGAGATGGAAAATGAAGGACAAACATTAGCTAATGAAAACAATGATGTACAAACAGAAAAAGACTTCGCGGTTGATCAACAGCCTTTGTATGAGAACGTTGGCGCAATGGTAGGCCATGTGGGATGATTAAATGCGTTCGATAACGCGCGTGCATTTGTGCGCATGACTTCTGCTCGATGACCCTGCCGCCTAGTATCAGAGCACTGCAATGGAACAAAGATTCAACACACAGAATCAATATTAATAGTTTATTCTTCATGATTTTAGCATCATATAATGCTTGCGTCAATAATTCTTTAATATTATAATAAATATACCTCTTGCATCACAAATATACATTTGATCTTGAATACTAGAAAGATAGTAAAACTATGGACTTTAGGAAAATATTCTTATACAATGAGCACTTATGGCTCAACTATGACATTTGTTCTCTCAAATATTCTTCACAAGGAATAAATTATCTAACGACTTCTTTTGATCCTTAAAATTTACATTATATGTTTGAATTTTCTTAGAAATTTTATAAATCATAGAACCTTACCAAAGAAAGGGTCTCCTATTCATCTCCTATTCATCTCCATATACCTATCAATACATAATGGCTGTTTTTGAACTTCTTATGCATTTTTATTTATTGGATAATTTGGATAGCACGCTCTAATTGGTCGAAAACTGTGCTTTATTATATTAGTGAACGGAGCACAGTGCTGACGCCATCCACACTCGCAAAGTGCTGCTAGATCCTGTGGCCGTATTTCTTTTTGCGTAAATAAATGTATCGATTCAAAGTGGCACCAAAAGCCAAGACTAAAAGATGTGGCTCTAAGGAGAGGCAGATAAAAAATATAGGCTGTGAGTACGCTTTTCTTTATGTTTTTCATATAAGGTAATCGTCTCCTGCATCAGGTCCATCAAGGACATCATAAACTGGAGGTCCTTTGTCATTGGGGTCCTCAAGGACATCATACAATGGAGGACCGTTATCATGAACTTTAGGGTCTTGTTGGGACATATCGGCACCTTTTGTACTTGGTGTTTTTAGAGTGGCTCGCTTTTCCTGTGCATCTACATAGGCATAGTCATAGTCTTCTGCCTCTGGTTTGTTTTGGTTGGTCTCCTCACCCACTAGAGTCAAATATTCAGGTATGTCTTGTTTTTCCGGACTTGGATTTTCATTGAGTAAAGTCAAGTATTCAGGAGGTTCCATAGTTTCTGTACTCTGAATAAAGGTAAATATTAAAAGTCATATGTGAAGGTCAGGTGCTGGTGTCCAATAGTGTGGACGTGTACACACAGCTTAATACTCCTTTTTACAGTTCTACTCAGTGACCACGAATAATAGTTCCTAGCCGAGGCTGGAGTTTCCGTGCATAGCAAAACTACAGTTTATCATGCACTCATAACTCCAGCCTCGGCTACGAACTATTATTCGTGGTCACTGAATGGAACTGTAAAAAGGAGTATTGGAATTTTCTGGTGACAAAAAGAAAGAATGTACAAATAAAGGCGATTAACTTTGTTACCTGGCCGTTGTGCACCAATGCCTGATAGATAGAATCCCTTCCATTATTCACAGAGAGTGCCTCATATACAGGCTTTTCAGGTTCGGCATAAGTATTATCGTAAGTGGAGTCACTATAACCAGCATTATTGGCAGTCCCCTTTAATGTTTTGATGACCAATTCCTGATAACCAGGGTTGTCATACGCTTCATCATCATCCTCGTTGTCATAGTGATTACTATCAATCCTACGTTTTGGTTCGTTTGATGGGTTTTTGACGTTCGGGTGGCCTTTGTTGTCGTTGTTAACGTTGTTGTTAACAATGGCTTTATCATAGACAGGATTTCCTGCAAAAAGACATGCCCAATGTGTTATAAACTCTTCCCTCACTCACCCTCATGGTCATGGATTCAATACCCCTGTGGTTTAGCATCTAGTTTTGTAAAATATCTACTCACCAAGCATTGGCAGTTTTTTGGGGTGATGTTTTTCAGTGGGGTCACAGTAAGCAGGATTATCATATATTGGGTTTTTGAGTGTAGGAGCAGAAGAGAAGTTATTCTAAAAACAATATGACATAAATAGGTTACTCTCTATTGAGGCATTCCTTGGGATGTTTCATGTACAGATCACCCTCACCCCCAAAGGGTTATATTCCTACTTACCTAATTTTTTTGTAAAATCCCATTCTTTTACAGTAACTACAAATTCCATTTTATCACTTTCTCCCTTTCAGATCTTTCCAGGCTGGACTAGTTAAATAATTTTTTTGAACCATCTCATTTGAACTATTTTTTCCATTTTCGAGAAATATAAATTCCATTTTCCTGCTCAAAACTATAATCTGTTTACTAGTTTATCTGTTTACTGTTTGGTTGGTTGGTTACTCATAATGCATTGTTTAAAGTAAAACTTTAATAGCTTTGACCCCTCCTCTCATCATATACACTGTTAAACATACTTACCATTCCAGTACCATTTGTAATAACTGTATAAGATAGAAAAGAAAAAAACTTCTCACTAAGCTACAGGTAACATATACTTTTTAAAACAGTACTTTAAAATGTTTCAAGTCGCTGCCATCATTTGTAAATGGCAATGAGTGGTGAAGGTGTCTAGCTGCTCTGCCTTAATTCTATGGTCTCTGTATACTAACAACAGTTATTGGCATAGAGAGGGGGTCCTAGATAGGGTCACTTTGTCACCTTTTCTAACTTCCCATTGGGTTAGAAAAATGTATTTTGGTGGGAGGGGAGGGAGGGGTGATAATGGATACTGGAAAAGGTAGGGCCCGTCCTTTATAAAATAAGAAACTCTTCAGGCTACACCACTTTCAAATAGGTAGTGCTATACACTGATTGAATTAAAGAAGATGTGTAAATTTCCACTTTTTTTAACTTGAAATTCAAGAAATATAACAACAGAATATAAATATAAGACATACCTGTCATATCTGTACTGCAGTATGCTTCATTATTCCTGCAAAAATACATTTTCAATATGAGTAACTAGGAAATCAACAGAAATTAAAAGTATATATCTGAAAAGGACATTCATTTTCTGGTTAAAAAAAAGTACCGGGGATGCTCGTGGCATCTCTTAGAGGGAAAAAAACATGATTTGGTATTTTTAGGGTATTAAATGCGAATTTTTGAAAATCACTATTTTCTGGTATCTCTTAAGGTGTCGGAAAAGGAGAGAACGGTGCATCAATATGGCTTATCTTAGGCGCTTTTTATATAAAATTTAATATTATTTGTTGTGGTATCTCTTAGTAATTAAAATTTAACCAGCCACACCCTTTTTACTTTTAGGGGTCTTTTTGAAAATTTCCGACGAGCATCCTGGTACTATTTTTTTTTCCAGGAGTCCCCCCTCCCCCCTCCCCCCTGGCATTTTCCTTTTACCTATTGTTCTGTTTTCTTTTCACCACGAACCAAAGAAAAATGCAAATTATTATAACACATGCAATAGCTGCTGCCGCACCAATGGCTGTAATTACAAGTGTGTCGTTGCTGCTATCAGAATCACTGGATTCTCCACGAGCACCGTTCTTTCCTGGGACCACATCTGTTTCAGTTGTTGATTGTTCTGTTACTTCTGTAACTGGCATCTCACTCTCTTCTGTTCGGATATTTTCAGTAGCTGTAGAAGCTATTTTGTTAGTACTGTGTTTATGTCTTTCTGTGGTTATTGTTTGATCAGTTACTGGTAACGTTGAAGTATCAACTGTGTTATGTGTTGTATGTAAGCTGTGTGTTGTTTGTCTACTTGTTGTGGTTTGTACAGTTGTAACAAGTTTAGATGTGCTTTGATAGGTAGTTGTGGATGGAGTAAACCGTTTAGTTGTAGGTTGTTTAGTTGTTGAAGAAAGCTGTGTCTTTAGTGTCTTTATTGTTCCTACACTTCTTGTAGAACTTGTTGGTGCTTTTGTAGGAGGATCTAAATCATCTTCAAAAATTAACAAAATTTAAACGCATCAAATTAAACATATATATATATAGGGAGCTATGGTTTTACTTTAATTATAGAAATTGATTAAATTACTTATATTGCTTATTCAATACTTACATGAAAGCTTTCCAGATATTTTAAATATTATACAATGGCTGCTGGTCTGTGATGTTGAAATGCTAGTGCAAGTCAGAGGTTGTTTTATGATTCTTCCAGAATATGCAGTGATTCTGTTCCACTGAAAATTAAAGAAATACTAGTCAAAGCATAAACCCAGAAAGAGGTCCTTTCATCCAGCTGCTGGGTTTTGAAACAAATGTTCAACCATAGGCTTTTTTCATGTGCCAGAAATGTTGATCTAAACAATTTTAGATTTCCAGAACCAAGTGGTGGCTATGCGTTCAAACAAAGGAACTTATTCTCATATTCTCATGAGAATAATGGACACTGTGATAATTTTAAAGGTACCTTAAGATATCTAGTCCATGTGTTTGGTGTATATAATAAGAAAATATCTTGATGTGATGACTTCCATACTCCATAATCCCAATAGAGAGCAACCCCAGAAGAATTGCATTTGGAATTTCCTGGAAAGACCACATTTTTCTGGCCACTTTTACTGGTGTCTATCACAGTAAGAGAGTTAGTCAGTGTACCCTCATTCTGAAAAAGAATGTTGCAACCTACAATTGGAAAAACAAAAACTAAAATGAACAACAGATGCCACTAGAAGTCATGAAATAGCTTCTCATGTTGATATTTTGGATGATTCACCTCATTATTGCAACTGCCTCAAAGCAGGTTTTTCAACATTGTTTGCCCAGATCAAATTAAATTGTATTGTCTGCAATCACTCAATCACAGATGACAGTAGCTTGATCATTAGAGTCAAGCACCTTTTGTTATTCTAAAGTGCATGTGGGAGGAGCTTATCTCTTTTTTCCTTCATGACGGGACTCGGCACGCACTGAAATCGGCTGTGGTAGCCTACTTAGCTGCTCTTTTGGAGGGGGAGGGGGTTACAGTACAGACTCCCCAGATCTGCTGTCACTGAACTGTTGCAACCTACCCTCCCAACCTTTACTTTAGTATTAATAATTTTATGGGAGCAATAGAGTATGAACTAACCTTCATCTGATCGTAGTTTAGAATTCTCGATACATGAAGAATTGCTAGCAGTGGCTCCCATGCGAAAAGTAGAAAAAGCATATTGGCAAGCGCACCGGCAGCTCCCTGCTGATCCATAATTAACTGTCTTGAATTCTGTTTTGCAGTCGTTTTGAGGACATTTTTGCTGCTTTTTCCACTCTCCTTTGCCGTTGATGATAAAGTCATTAGGAATCGTATCTCCCTGATTATTAAGACGCCTTTCTATTTCAAACGTCATCATTTTCTTGCACAATGGGGATTCAAAACAACACGAGCTTGTCACGATCACAATATAAAACCTCCACATCCTTTTGACAAAGGCCATCCTTCTCTGTCTATTATACAGCACAGGGGTGCGTTCGATGTTAATCTTATAAATGCTAAAATGATGTATTTTTATGTTTTTCTATGCATCTAGTTGATTCTTGCTCATTTGAAGATCCTTTCTTGGAAGGATTACATGTATCAATCACACGTCAAGCATTAGCGCTATTCACTTCCGGTCAACCCACAGTCCTCTGGGGTAGTTTCGCGGTAGTTTTGTCAACTCGGCAATCTTGTAAATATTGAATATTATTATTGCTTTATTTGCAAGGTGTTTGTCTAATAGCTGCAATGTCAAGGAACCTACATATGAAACCAGCTGTTTATGATCAAGTCATGTGATGGTAAAACAATGAAGAGAATCCGATCTGTCATGGCGTGCAATGAGAACGGCTTATCGAAATATGAACATGGCTTCTTCGACTTTTAATATCAAAATTGTCTTTACGAATCCTCTCTATTTTAATTAGCGACAATAATTTCAAGAAGTAAATGATTCTAGAGTGTATTTTAAGGGTCTATCGTAATCGACTTTGCGTTAAATAAGTAGCTAATGGCAAAGGCAAACAGTACAGCCCAATATCAACAGATATCGTCAAATCTATCGTCACCTAACGATGTCTACAGGTCTGTACGTGTTAATGGACGTTATGTAATTCCTTGGGGTGGCCAGAGGCCTTCACTGACCTCGGCTCTTAGATGGGGCTTGTTCATGAAGAACGAGCGAGGCATAGGTGGTGAAATGAAAGATTTCTACAAATACAAAAAAGAGGTAAAAGACTGTGCATAATTATAGTCAATACTTAATCCAATAATTTGACCAGTAATCTATTTTAAGGCAACCTTTGACATTAATGATGGCGTACAATAGTACATGTAATAACACATCATCCAGAGCTGTTTGTTTTTCTTTGTTTTTCTTGGAGTTTTGCTGCGACATGGCAACAATACTGCATCTAATTTGAAACTTGTATGCGTTGAACTGTGTTTTCCTTTGCCAGTCGTGAACTCAACTTATAATCTTTAAATAGTGTTTTCATATATTATAAGGGGTTTAATTAATCCTATAATGGTTTTTATCATTTGATGGCAGGAGCTTGAAAGTAACCTTCCAGTATTACCTATCAACCAATCAGCATTGACTTCACCCCCTAGTGACAGCATGCAGGTCACATGGCTTGGTCATGCAATGGTGTTGGTACAGATTGACGGTCTCAATATCCTAACTGATCCTTGTTTAAACAGCTTCTGTGGTCCAGCAAGGTGTCTAAGCAAGAAGCGTTATCGGCCTGCACCATGTACTGTGGAGGATTTACCTGATGTTGATGTGGTCTGTGTCAGTCATAATCATTTTGATCATTTGGACAGTGAGACAGTAATTAACCTGAACAAAAAGTGTAGTGCAACATTACATTGGTATGTGCCGATGGGAATGAGAGACTGGATGGTTAAACACAACTGTATCAATATCACAGAGTTAGAATGGTGGGAGGATACTATACATCCCAAACATGACAATGGCCTCGCAGGAGTGAGATTTATCTTTGTTCCATGTCAACACTGGAGTAGAAGAGGGATGTTAGATGAAAACAAGTCATTATGGGGGAGTTGGTGTGTGATAGGATCAAAGCAGAAGTTCTTCTTTGCAGGGGATACTGGATATCATGACCAAGTATTCAAACAAATAGGACAACATTTTGGACCTTTTGATTTCTCAGCCATCCCTATCGGTGCTTACAAACCCAGGTACATTGAATATGCCATATGCTTCTTTTCAAGTTCACGTTGTGAATTATTTAATGTTAGGAAGGGAAAGGGGATGCATGATACAGATGGGGGAAGGCTAGGGACTTTCCTTGTTTGACATTTTGACTTTTATTAATATTAGTCATAACCCTTTTCCCTTGGGCCATGATATATATACCCACAAAGGTCCAGGAAACTACCCAACACCTCAACAAGCTCATCCAGGCTATTATTTATTTGTTTTATTATATTTTTAAGTTGAAAACTTTGTTTATTTTTCTTAGATGGTTTCTGAAATTCCAGCATGTAGACCCCAGTGAAGCAGTACAGATCCATGAAGATGTGAAGTCTATGCTATCTCTTGGTATTCACTGGGGTACTTTTCCTCTTGGATATGAGGTATACATAGGACATATTTGATAATATATGTGTGATTGTATAATAATATTGGTAATGGTAGTGATATTCATCATCATTATAATCATTGTTATATTCTCATTGTCATTCTCATCACCATCATCATCGCCATAGTCATCATCATCATCGTTACTTTCATCATCAATGTGTCATCATCATTAATTGATGTTGTTGATCATCAATCATCATTATCAACAACAATAGTAAAAGTAATGATGCCAATGATATGTACTGTTTAATAAACGAGCAGGAGTGTTTTATCGGATATAAAACACGAGGCGTAGCCGAGTGGTTTTATACCCGATAAAACACGATCTGCGAGTTTATTGAACGGCTTAAAAAACTCATGATGAATGTTATCATATTGTACTGAATTCTTTACGAAATGAACCAAGTTTGATAGAGAAAATCCAAGTTAAAGTTTATGCAAATGAAGACGAATCTTTATCAGATATAAAACCTCCTTTACGGTCATGATTTCTATTGTGTTTCCTTCATGAATTATTAATGAGTTTTTTAAAAATAAAATAGTATTTATATAACACATGCCAAAACCTCCATGTAGTTTACAATACATTTTTTATTTCAGCACTATATGGATCCACCTTGCGATCTCAAAGATGCCTTGCAGAACAGACAGATTGACACCTCAACTTTTATTGTTCTGAACCATGGAGAAAGTATGATAGTCCCTCCACCCAGGGAGACAATCCTCTGATGGGCTTCCTGTGGACTATGGACCCAGAGAGACAATCCTCTGATGGGCTTCCTGTGGTATGACCCCATCAAGAAGTGATCATGAATGACTGATTGAAAGCTGATAAATTCAAAGACTTTTCAAAATTAGCACTAAAAATATTTATTATAATCATTGTATTTTAAGTATTTATGTTAAGGTTAAATGATGAGGATCGAAGCTGTTTTATTAATACTATACTAGTCCTAGTAACGGTCTATCTGTACACATTTACATATATATATATATATAAGAAATCTGTGAATCCCCTGAAGAGTGAAGCAATTCACGATCAAACTAGTTATTGATAACATACAAATACTCCCATTTGATATCGCTTTTGCTTACTCTAGCTTCGATTGTGTACAAATGTGTTATATTCTTTCATTAAGGTCCATTTCTTTCCATTTTTCAGAAGGACTAGTGGAATAGTAACACAACACTATGATCCCCAAAAAAGCTTTTCCCAAGTTCAGAAAGGAAAGGTTTCGATCACATAATTGTGTCGACCCAAATAGGATATTAGGTTCGGCACATGAAAGCACGACATATGAATCGGGCCTTAGGAATGTATACACTACAGATCAATACAAGTTGATTAAATTGCCACAGGTTTTGGTTCATAATAGCTGAATGTTAGAACCCATGACTGAAGCTAAAGCTGGGCAAAAGAGTACTCAAAACTGAAGTATTCATGCACCAATACATTTTTTCACCAACCATTCATAGGTTTATTGTAATTTATATAAAAATGCTCCAAAACACTATGACTATAATTAATTTTGTATTGGGTTTTTTTGTTGTTGGAAATTTTCAAGAATACTTCTAAATATGCCAAAAGTCTTTTAAGAAATGGCATGTTTGCACGATCTTTAACATCTTACAAAAAGATGCCCCAAAAGATACCAAGATATATGCCAATTTTCTAAATGTCAATTTTAACACCCTAAAAGATACCAAATCGCTTATATTTTTACCCCAAAACACGTTGAACCTTTACCCGATTACCCTAGGTTGCCTATTCTCCCTTTAGCAGTGGCGGATCCAGGATTTTTCAAAGGGGGGTTGTGTTTCTTATACTGTGTATAATTCTCTTTTGTTTAGTCGATGTTTGACAAAAAAATTGGCTCTAATCACCTAATTTACTATCTAGTAATGGTACTTAAAGGTAAATTAAACATATAACAAAAAATATCTATCATTTCGTGTTCAACACTATCTACTAAATTTTTTAAATTAAAATTTATATAAGACATATTTCTATTACCTAAAAGACCAAACCTTCAAGGGGGGTTCCGTGGACCCTTTCAACCCCCCTGGATCCGCCACTGTTTAGTGGCCGTCCATTTTTTATCAGGGAGAAAGGGGCCAATGGAAATCTGGGGGGGGGGGGCATGTAAAAAAATCCAGCTTATAGAGGGGGGGCACATGTAAAAGAATCAATGTCAAAAGGGGGGGCATTCAGGTATAGAACATGAGGGGGAGGCCAGCAGATGTCAACAGCAATATAGAGGGGGGCTAGTTTTTCTTGTATGGGCTCTTTCTGGAATTCCACCGCACCCCACCCTGATAAAAAAATGACCGTTCCTATAGGCGTGGACACTGAGTACTATTGGGTTGCCTGTGGTACTGAACCAAAGGGATCCCATAAGAAGTGCTGATAATGTAAAGTTTGTCGCAAACTTTTTTCAGAGTTCAAAACGTCGTTCCAAACAAAGCTGTCAAGATTTGGGTCATAGCAGGACTTGGTTTTGCCTTTGTACAAGGATTACTCCGTCTAAAAAGGTTTTTATTTATATCTGTTGTAATTTATGGTAATGTAAAGATCCAAACAGCAGAGGTTAATGAGTTATCTAAAGCCATTATCTAAAGCTAGTGGAGAACCGATACGCTCATATTACAAAACAAAAGTGAAACTGAAAGAGAAGGCGTTCTTTTTATGTATTATTTTTTTGATACATTAATTTAGGCATATAGTGATGGCAGAAGGAAACACGGAAGATATAGATGAGAAGTATAGATCACGCCAAGAAAATGGACGATATGTAATCCCATGGGAAGGATCCAAGCGACCCTCCTTTGCTTCTGTTGTACGGTGGAAAATGTTGGATACAAATAAAAGTAGTGTTGGCGGAGGTTGGTGGGACTTATGGAGCTTTAAAAAAAAGGTGAAGATTGACTTGATTTTGCTTTATTATGTTTCCTATCATCTACGATTTACGAGGTATGAATCGTAAAGATAGGGTTTAAGCCTGGGGGGTACTCCGCTAGAATTTGGGTAGGGTGTTCCGCTGGGAATCTGAAAGGGATACCCTGTTTATGACAAAAAAGACACAAATTTGGGGACCCTATTTATGACAAAAGATATGATGTGACCTGTTTCCTCTGGCTATACTGGGCCCTTTTTAATCCCGATGTACTCCTAATTTTATATATATAGTATATTCCTTTTATATTTTTAATTGTATGTAGATAGTATATTTAGCTGGGTCTCCCCGATTAGCAAAGCACGTGTGCCAAGCTAGAAGTTTTTGATACTGTAATAAAGTTTATTATTATTATTATCATTGTTAAAAGATATCATTTATTGCACTGGGTTCCTGTTTCAATTATCATGTCATCTCGCATATCATTTGTTTTTATGACCATATAGTAACCAGTTTCGATCAATACGAAAGTAGAAACCCTGAATATATGACAGGAAACTCAGGAAGGACTTGGAACTTGTCGAGTGAAATTGTACACCCTGTTTAAATAACAAGAAGCTTGAAAAACCATACCCTGTTCAGTGGTATCATCCCGTATAGTGCATATATGGGAGTACTGCCCCCCCCCCTTTTAAAAAAACCTTAAAAACCTTTGACAAACTTTGTACGAAATTGCACAAATTGCACAATTTAGTAACTTTTTTTTAGTTACCTTTTTCACAGATTTATGGTATGTACTAAGATAATATCTAATATCGATCTCAACATAGTTTGCAATAGAAATTGTTACAAATGAGGTGGGGAGGGGGTCACTGATTTTCATGTGAAGAAATAAGAGGCCATGTCAATTATTGCAAACTTGTACTATAGTTCTTTGATAATAAGGATAAGTCACAAGAAAATATTAACTGAATGATAAGCTCTATTATTCTTCAGGAGTTGGATGAAAATCTTCCTGTATTGTCTCCTGACTTAGATGCCTTAAAAAAATCAAAGGCAAATTGGGGGTTGCAAGTGACATGGATTGGTCATGCTACAGTACTTGTTCAAATGGATGGGCTAAACATCCTCACCGATCCAGTCTTTAGTGACTACTGCGGGTTTTCCAGGATGGCAGGTTATAATCGCTTCCGTCCAATACCTTGTACAATCGCAGACTTGCCTGACATTGATGCTGTGATCATTAGCCATAACCATTATGATCATCTAGATGTGACAAGTGTTAAAGAATTGAATGAAAGATTTGGAGAGAGAACCCGCTGGTTTGTACCATTGGGAACTGGAGAATGGATGAAAGAAACTGGTTGCCAGAATGTCGTTGAATTGGATTGGTGGCAATATAGTGGACTCTCTTCTAATCACAAGGGTAAAGATGTCAAGTTTGTTTTCACACCCTCACAACACTGGTGCCGCAGAGGAGTTTTTGATGAAAATCTTGCTCTTTGGGGAAGTTGGTCTATAATTGGACCAGAACACAGATTCTTCTTTGGAGGAGATACTGGATACTGTGATGTGTTCAAGGTGATTGGTGAAAAGTATGGCCCTTTTGATTTGGCTGCCATTCCTATTGGAGCCTACTGTCCGAGGTAAATTGTCTTGATTTATGGGAAATAAAGGCAACGCAGTCATGAGAAATGATCTTTTCCTCTCATCATGTAATTATGCAAGAAGCATATTAGTGGTGTGAACTGCTGATGCACTCTCTTACTGTTGTGGTCATGGGTTTGATCCCTTTCCAAGCCATCCTACACAAATGTGTTCTCTCCATACCCGTGCTTCAAGGGTTTTTCTCTTGATTTTCTCTCTTTCCAAAAATCAAGTTCCAAATTCCAATTTGATTATGAATGAGGGGCATAGGTTTATTAGACATTGATCTACCCTCATAAAACTAGGAGAGTTTATTTAAATCTTGATTATAATTTTGAAAAAGACTAGGAGATGTGAACTGTAAACATTTCTGGTTTGTGATTTTTAGTTTATTTGTTTCCGAAGGTGGTTCATGAAATTTCAGCATGTAGATCCTCAAGAGGCTGTTGTCTTGCACAAAGATCTGAAAGCAAAAAACTCTCTTGCCATTCACTGGGGGACATTTGCACTTGCTCATGAGGTAATTATATTGTAGTCCATTTTGTGATTAGTTAATAAATATAAATGTGTAGTTCCAGAAATTATCCATCCCCACCCACCCCACCAACAGAGGAATTTGGAATTTCAGAGGGGGAGGGGAGGGTCAAAGAAAGAATAAAATGTGAAAAAAAATTTTAATTGGAGTTTGTATAGAAGAAAATTAGAATTTCTGGGGTTGTAAAAAAATCCTCTATGGGTGGTTGGGGTATAGATAGTTTCTGGAAATACAGAAGCTACCACTGTGAAAAGTGTTAATCAATTTATTTCCTATTTGTTTTCCTATTTGTTTTCCTGATTAAAGCATTTTTATTTATATTTCTGTGAAGCACTACATGGAACCAGCCAACGAGCTGAGAGAAACTCTTAAGAAGGAAAATATTCCAGATTCAGAGTTTTTTATTCTCAAGCATGGAGAAACAAAGAGACTTGCTTCACAAGATTAATCAACGTGGATAGATACTAGTATAGTAAGAAACATTGGTTTTAGCAAAAAGTATATAAAAGTTTAGAATTTCACATATCTTTCAATCACCATGCATCCTCTGAGACAATACTAGTAATGGTCCTATTTCAGGTCGGACCTACTTGTCATTCCCTTGAGTAATATTTCTTTTGTTTGTTAAGAAGATATTTAGTACAAATCTAACTCAACCTTATAATTTTTTTAAATCTTTTCATTTTATAATTTCTTTAGGTCTTTTGTATTTTATAGTCATATCAGAATGTGAATAGTCTATCTGACTCAACCACAAAATCTTTTATAAATTTCTCAATGGAAATCAATATGGCAAGTGGTCTGAAATGGGAAAACAGTGACTGAGTATTATATTTCATCACTCTATTATCCCACATAAGAAACTATTGTATTATTTCCAAATTCTCTTTTGTGTCCAAATTAAAAAATCAATTTTGGATGATTTCCATTCATATTCTTTTGAGGGAAAACTATGACTTATGGAATCAGTCTAGTATAGTTTGGGATGATATAATTAATCTGCAATAGGACTACATGTCTGCCCAATTTGAAAATAATTGAATTCAAAAAATTCCTCTGACTGCCAAATTGGACTCTTCCAATTATTTCCAAACTGGACAGCATGTAGTCCTATTACCTATACTTATTGTCTTTGATGATTTTTTTATAGAGAAAATAGTTAGATCAGAATGTAAATAGTTTATTGCACAGAATGTACCATTGATTTTAATATTACACATACAGTATAGTAATTTTGAGTTCATATCATGCAGAAAGAATGGATGTCAGGTGGGAACAAAATAAGATAATAAGGGATCAAAACTAAATTGCTTATTGAAAAGTTCAATTTAAATGTTTTACTTTTCATCTTAATAATGACCAAAAGAAAAAAAGTTTTCACTGAAAATAATAGAGTGCAAACAATATAACCATGAAACTTTAGTAATACTAAATAGATGAGAATATGTAGACCGCATAACACTTAATGAAATATATGAAGATATAGAAATATAGATAAGTTATAGTGCTTGGGAACGAGGTTATTCAGGGCAAAAAACCTTTGGAATTAAATACTAAATATCACAATTTCATGCAAATTCCATTGTTTTCTATAATTTGTTTTCTATAATTAATTTCTGACCACACTGGGAATCGAACCCACGACCTTCAAAATTGTACTACCAATGCTCTACCAGCTGAGCTAGAGGTCAGACTCAGAGCAGGCCGGGGTGAAATAGATGTTAGGTAGCAGCAGTAATTATGATGCAAAGATGAGAATATGTAGACCGCATAGCACTTATGAAATACATGAAGATATAGAAATATAGATAAGTTACAGTATAGTGCTTGGGAACGAGGTTATTCCGGGCGAAAGACCCTTGGAATTAAATACTAAATACCACAATTTCATGCAAATTCCATTGTTTTCTACAATTTGTTTAATTAGTACTATTTTGTACTATTTAGTAATTAGTGTCCCACGGATTAATTATTGTTTGCACTCTACTGTTTTTTCAAAAATAAACTTACAAACGAGTCTTATCAAATTAGTAAAGAAAGAAAGTTTATTTTTTCCTTTTTCCAAAAGGTAGCAAATAGTATGATGGTACCAGTATGATACCTAGAAGAATGCACTTTGTGGTAGAATTAATGTGACCTATACTAACTATGCAAACACACTGTCCTTACTTCAATTTCTAAATAAACTTATGAAAACAATATCATTTACAGAAGAACGGAAGAATAACCATTTCTAATGGACAAACTGTATTCACTTGATCTCTTGAACTAATGCTTCAAGCTCCTCCTTGGTATGCATACGGAAATTATTCTCAAGTGTTATGGTTGAAAGCTGGAAAAATAAGAAGGGATAACGTCAGCATCATTGGGCGTAAAACTTTTAAGTTTTGAAACACTGAAGTGCCTCTCTTATGGATAAGTTTAAACTACTAGCCAGGCTCTGCTGAGGTGTGTTAACTGTTCAATGGTCAGTTATTCCCCTACATTATGTACATGTAATGGGTTTAAGCTGTGAGTTACATGTAATGTCTTACCTCTACATTAGTTGCATTCAATTTCTCTTCCATGACTTGTTTGAGTATAGTTAGAGCTGACTTAGAGGCTTCTTTTAATGTCATTGACTACAGAAATAACAGAATACATTGACAGTATAACAACTTTATCAAATATTAATAGAAATATAAAAATCTGTGAACAATAATAGTCTTCAAGTAAAATTAATATTCATGTCTCCCAATTGGAGAAAGAAGTATCACCACTATCCCCACATTTCAAATTCCCACCCAATTACCTTAGGTACAGGGTTTCAATTCTGGGGCTACACAAAAGGAAGCATTTATGGCATTCATTTTGTTAAGTAAATTAATTTAAAATTTTCTCCTTTTGGGAACAAATCTATTTTGTGTCAAAATATTGCAATGTTCCTTCCTTGCTGCAACATGACTGTTATGTACAAAGATACATAGTATACCTTATGATAAGCTTCTTCCAGGGCGTGCTGTGCTCCTTCAGAGCCAGATCCTACAGTACCATTAATAAGGAAATAAAATCAAATACTTGACAATGGCCAATAACATACTGAAATCTTAATCTTTATAACCGTATAACTACTGATTGATAGTGTCTCAATACTCAATAGAAAAAAGTAATTTGTGGTACAAGAGTAACTAGTAGATGTACAGTAGATGTATATAGTTAAAGTGCTACTACGACGAAAATCGCTCAAACTTGGATTCAGCTGAAACTTCCTAAAAATACTCTTTAAAGGTCCAATAATCACTGTATGAAGTGTTTTCTCGATATTCAGGACGAAAGTATGATATTTTTACGATTATTTTTTGGAGTCTGTGACGTCATACACTCAACATCGAACATCGCTCCATACATTTCTTTGTAGTTTATGATCAAAATATCAGTGGTAAAGGGAGAAACAAATACCCAAACACCCCAAAATATAAATTATAGCCACAAGTACTGTGAAATAAGCACATTAGCCAGCCTTTAGGCTTCATAGGAATAAAATAAATTAAGGATTTATATACAAAGAAATATATGTAGCAATGTTCGATGTTGAGTGTATGACGTCACAGACTCCAAAAAATAATCGCAAAAATATCATACTTTCGTACTGAATATCGAGAAAACACTTCATACAGTGATTATTGGACCTTTAAAGAGTATTCTTAGGAAGTTTCAGCTGAATCCAAGTTTGAGCGATTTTCGTCGTAGTAGCACTTTAATTTACAGTGTGAACCCTGGGCACCTAGAAATATTCTAGGAATGTTCTATTCTTTTTTGGCCAATCAGAATTGACTTTCTAAACACAATATAATGGAAAAAATAACAATAACACTTTTGATTGGCTATTGAGCATTCTTGAGTGCCCACAGTTTTTCGATTCGCACTGTAACCAAAACTTTTAGTCTAAAACATTTACTTAGTTTATAAAGCTATTATAACCCCCATTTCTATTGATTTTATTGTTATGTGTATTAGGTTGAACGAAAGGGAGGATGACTTGTCTAGGCAGGCACATGTGGCGTTAACATACCTATAGCTTTGGCATCATATTCTATGAATGTCCCAGAAGGATCCAAATGAAACCTGAAGAGAATAGTGATAATATAACAACATCAAGTACTGTTCTGTGTACCAAAAGTGGGATTTGAAAGAATGAAAAACTCTTGTTATAACTATAGCTACTTGTATATTGTATGAAAAGAACAGGCATGGAACAGGAAGATTGTTCATTTGAATGGTAAACATATAGGACTTACAGTTGAGGTCCTTTATCATCAAAACCACCAAACAACAAAGCAACACCAAAGGGACGACTCTGTAACACAATATGCCAATAGCTATTAATATTATTTCATTGACTCCGACGAAGGACTAACGTCCGAAACATCAGTTTCTATTTTCACTATGGTGTTCAACTTATAATTCTACGATAACTTGTTTCATTAGAAACACCGACGCAGTCCACGCTAGTGTTCACTAGCCATCATCTTAATATTAGACATTTTGTTTTGTTTTTATTCACAGATTGAGTAAGAAATTACAATAGGTATATCATCAACATGTTACCATCAATCAAGTCAATCATGAGATTATGTAAAGGTACATAGGAATGATCTATTTGATTGACAACAGTCTGTTTCTAATTTATGTACTTTTCTCTTGAAATTAGAAGTTATGCATGTACATACCATAGCACCTTCTCTGGCATCATCATCACCAAACTCTAACGCCAGGTTAGATACTGCTTGGGTTATACTCTCTAGACTAATGCTTTCATTATAAGTAAACCAGTGATTCTATAAAACACATGAATATGTATCATCATCAGACTGTGGGCTACTTGTGGTGACTAACTACTGTATATAACTCAATAATTGAGTTATATACAGTAGTTATGATAAAGAAACAGGATGATATACTATGGATATATGTGAACTGCCAAACCCAGACAAAAAACACCACATTTATTGTGTAATAATGTCTACTGTCATGCCCAAAAACATTGATGCTTATCTCTACATTCCTTTGTAGTTTTTGTAAATCTTGCCAGTAATTTAGCACCCTTAGCAGTTTTCCCATTGTCTCCGGCAGTTTGCTGACAGTAGGTTAAGAATCATACCTGGGCTTCAACTCTTGCCTTGTCAATCATTGTCCGTGAGTCAGCAATCAGACCACTCATTGCACATCCTATAGAAAATTAAAAAACATTATCTAAGCCTTAATAACTTGTAGGACTTCAGCATTAAGCACTAAAAATGGGATGTATTTGTATTTTATAGAATAGTGATGGATATAGTAAATAAGCTAAGGCATATAGGATTTCATAAAAACATTATATATATTGTATTGTAGGAGCATTGAGATATTTATGTAATGAGCTACAATACAATATTATTATTATTAACATTATTCACTAACCAATATGGCGGTCAATCTCTACAATTTTCTCCACACTGAATGGTTCCATAAGTGGTGAGGTGATTCTTTTCTCAACAGCAAGAACCACTCCTTCTGATGTTTGGATCCCAATGGCTGTAGAACCAAGCTGTAACCATAACAAGTAACCCATGCTTAAGTCTTTGTTGTATTTATTAATAAATTATTGATTGAAACTATACCTTGATGGCTTCAATAGCATATTCTACTTGGAAAAGACGTCCCTCTGGCGAAAAGGTATTCACCCCTCTGAAACATGATAACACAGCATAACATGTAAATTAAATAATTTATGTTCTTGAATGAATGGAGAATGTAGATGATGACATGACTGATGATGATAACAATGCCTGTGTAACTTTACATTTTAGTTTTATATGATGATGACGATGATGATGATGGAGGATCATGTAGTTTAAAGCATTAGCAAAGTTTATAATACCGTAAATAATATCCATTATTGCTATTGGCGGGGGATGCAAAAACATAGTGCCTTTTCTCAGGTGCAGTAGTGAGGTAGTGTCTTGCTTGCGCTGCACATATATTGGAAACCAATATTTAATCACTACCAGATCAATGTATTCCCTTACCTGTCATACTCTGATCTCGTTAAGAACATGGTTAATTTACGATAAAAACTTCAGGAAATATCTGTGAAGGAAGAAAGAAACCACGAGGGAAAAAATCTGTCAATGACAAGAAAAACCGGCGAAAAATGTGAACATGAAAAAAAAATGGATAAAAGAAAACCCAAATATGAATTCACAGATGACAAATATCATTGAAAATAATACCTAAAGACTTGTATATGTTGATTTAAGGAGTAGAAAAGATAAATCCAAGAGGTTTTTTTGGTTGAAGAAGAATGAGTTTGCGAGAATTGGACCAGGTGACCGCGATCATCAAGAGTCAGCTGTATCCTTGCACTGCGCATGAGCATCATGGTGGTATCTAGTCCCTCTCGGTCAGTCCTTCTTGCTCGGGTTTCCAACATGGCGTCGGGGTTGATTTTAAGATGTGGTTTAAAAAGAGCCTCTTTCGTAACTCGTCTGCTTTCTAAATCACACCAGGTTTGTGCTATGACGTAGAGTAATAATTATTGTTATAATACGCGCAGTTTTTTTGGGGGGGAGAGGTAAAAGTGATCAAAAGAAGAGGTTTTTGAAAGCTGTTACATCATTTTCAGGGAAAAGCCGGCTTTCTTTCCAGTAAAAGACATCAAAGCTCTCATGCTCTTTCTTACGAACAGGTATGCTTATTATTAATCGCCAGGTATTTTTGCTAATCTATTTGTAGCTTTATGCGCTATTACGTTTTAAGTGGTAGTTCAATTTTAACTCCTATACAAAGGTTTGATGCTGGTATGTTGTATGTTAAAAAGGTATAACTAGCTAAATCTAGTGTGAGCTGCGTCGGTGTTTCTAATGAAACAGTAATGATGAAAAGGTAAATTATACACCGTGAAAAAGATGAAAAAACTTTTTGACGTTTCGGACGCTAGTCCTTCGTCGGAGTAAACGTATGTTGTAAACTCTTATCCACCAATCCTGTCTTTCTAGTCTCTGTACAATGTACCAGAAACAAAGGTAACCACTTTATCAAATGGTTTGAAGGTTGCTACAGAAGATTCAGGAATTTCTACAGCAACGGTTAGGCAATGTTTTAAATTATTATTTTACTGTATAGTTTACTATTGATGTTCATGTGCCTAATTGCAAATTAAATGTTTTGTCATTGAGGTATTTAAAAAAATGCTTGTTTGTACATGTACTGTACGAATATTTCAGTGATGTAACAGTAAGCATTTTATGATATTATAGGTTGGTCTGTGGATAGATGCTGGAAGTAGATTTGAGAATGAGAAGAACAATGGAGTTGCTCATTTCCTAGAACATATGGCATTCAAGGTAAGGTATTGCACACTTTAAACACAAGGTGATCACACTGCCTGTGCGAAGCTAATTTTATCCACCAAGGCCTGGTTGTACGAAGCCTAGATAGTGCTATCCCGCAGATAAATCCTTATCCAGTAGATAACTCTATGCTGTTATCCAATAAATTTATCCACTGGATAAGATTTATCTGTTGGATAGCGCTATCCAGGCTTCATACAACGGGGCCCAAGAGATCTAGTGTTATTATACAACAGCCTTATCTTGATCTCTCTTACTGCTTAAAGCTCCGATATGTTCCCTAGTTCTGCAAATAGTTGGGTTTCTAAAGAGGTGTACACAATAAAACATCAACATATTCTGCTTCATGTCTATACTTGTCGTTACATTTCTGCTGTTCTTGGATATTTCATAATCATGGTATGTTTAAATGGCTTGTCTAAAATTAGTCAGTCAATTACTGGGAAGCTTGACATCATGTTTATAAAATGGTGTGATATAGCATTGCAAGACGTCTATTAACTGTTACATATACATACAAGATTATGATCAAAACTTATATCTGCCGTGTGTTAAACAGGGTACCCAGAAGCGCACTCAAATAGACCTTGAACTTGAAGTAGAAAATATGGGTGCTCACCTGAATGCTTACACATCAAGAGAACAGACTGTGTATTATGCTAAAGTCTTCAGTAAAGACATCTCTAAAGGTAATGATAAGAAGTTTGAATCTTAACCTTATCTTTTAATAAATAATTATTATTGGTATGGACATTATCGACATTGTTAGCTCAGTTGGTAAGAGCGTCTGTCTGTTGTGTGGGAGGTCATGGTTCAAGCCTCGGCCGGATCAATACTCAGGATCTTAAAATAATTGAGGAAAAGGTGCTGCCTTTGTAATTAAACCTGCAAATGGACATAAAAGAACCACTGAGGACATAATAAGAAACCCTGGCAATGACCACCCTAAGTGCCTACACTTCATACTAACCATCTCTCATGCAATCTGTCATTCACAACTCCATGTAAAGCACCTTTGATTATATCCACATATTAAAGGGCGCTATATAAATCATAATCATCATCAATCTGTCATTCACAACTCCATGTAAAGCGCCTTTGATTATATCCACATATTAAAGGACGCTATATAAATCATAATCATCATCAATCTGTCATTCACAACTCCATGTAAAGCGCCTTTGATTATATCCACATATTAAAGGGTGCTATATAAATCATAATCATCATCAATCTGTCATCAGTCACAACTCCATGTAAAGCACCTTTGATTATATCCACATATTAAAGGACGCTATATAAATCATAATCATCATCAATCTGTCATCAGTCACAACTCCATGTAAAGTGCCTTTGATTATATCCACATATTAAAGGGCGCTTTATAAATCATAATCATCATCAATCTGTCATTCACAACTCCATGTAAAGTACCTTTGATTATATCCACATATTAAAGGACGCTATATAAATCATAATCATCATCAATCTGTCATCAGTCACAACTCCATGTAAAGTGCCTTTGATTATATCCACATATTAAAGGATGCTATATAAATCATAATCATCATCAATCTGTCATTCACAACTCCATGTAAAGTGCCTTTGATTATATCCACATATTAAAGGGTGCTATATAAATCATCATCATCATCATCATCATCATTATTGTCAAATAAACGTTTCTTCAACCAGATTTACTGAAGTATAGAAGTAAGTTATAGTGCTTGGGAACGAGGTTATTCCAGGAATTAAATTCTAAAAAATTAATTTCCGACCTCACTGGGATTCGAACCCACGACCTTCGGAATTGTACTACTGATGCTCTTCTAGATGATGGCTAGTGAAACTAGCGTGGACTCCGACGAAGGACTAACGTCCGAAACGTCAGTTTTCTATTTTCACTACGGTGTTAAACTTATAAATCTACGATAACTTGATGCTCTTCTAGCTGAGCTAGAGGTCAGACTGAGAGCAGGCCGGGATGAAAAAGACTATTTCATTAGTGCCACGTGGTCTATATATTCTCACCTTTGCATCATAATTACCGCGACCTAACATCTATTTCACCCCAGCCTGCTCTCAGTCTGACCTCTAGCTCAGCCGGAAGAGCATCGGTAGTACAATTCCAAAGGTTGTGGGTTCGAATCCCAGCGAGGTCGGAAATGAATTTTTTCAATTTTAATTCCAAGGGCTTTCACCCGGAATAACCTCGTTCCCAGGCACTATAACTTACTTCTATATCTTCAACTATTTCATTAGTGCCACGCGGTCCATATATTCTCATCATTTACTGAAGTACTGTAACGTACCACAATCAATATATTGTTGACATTAACATTTAAAATAATCATTCATTTTTATCCAAGAAATGTTTATTTGACTATATAATAAGTTAATTTGTTTACCCAAGAAGCTAAGATCAGTATAAAAATCTATATTTATGTAAATCAATATCATCCCATTGGTTTAAAAGCCTTTTTCTCAATCCTGAGTTGTTAAACCTTTACAAGAAGACTTTGTGATAAACATTATTCACCTATTGGGCACTCTTAGTCCCAACGGGATTAATGAACGCTTTATTTTCAACTAACCTTTCCTTTTGTCTTTTGATTGTTTGTTTTTATTTCCTTGCCTACCTTGCTCTCATTGGTTTCTTTTGTCTTATTCTATCTTATATACACTCCTTTCTACCACTTCTTTCTCTTTTACTCCAACGAAGGACTAGCGTCCGAAACGTCAGTTTTTTCATCTTTTCACGGTGTATAATTTACCTTTTTATCATTACTGTTTCATTAGAAACACCGACACAGCTCACACTAGTTTTTAGCTAGTTATATCTTGTAATAAACATTGCTTATTGGTATATGTCTTATATTTAGCTGTGAATATTCTGGCTGATATTACCCAGAATTCAAAGTTTGGGGAAGCTGAGATTGAAAGGGAAAGAGGAGTCATACTACGTGAAATGCAGGTATATTAAACCTTAATATTTTTTTAAAATTAACTCATTTTATTATCATCACTATAATCAGGTGTTTCAGCGCTATGAGTCGCATAAGACCTTAATAAACTCCCTTAGCAGGGCTTAAGATAATGGCCAGACATCAGACAGTGTCTGGAACTTGTCAGGTCAAATCTTTGCCTTGCCGACTGGTCATTTTAACCAGTACCATTGAGCCCAGAACTAAGGTATGACTGAGCTACAACTAATAATTAGGCCAGTTATTTTAAGCCCTGCTTAACATTCTTTAAGGAGAATAGATATGTAGTTAATCTCTGACAAGTACACCTGTACCTGTTATTGGAGGGGGGGGGGGGGGTGGGGTTGGAGGTTTAAAGGAAAATGACTTGGCTGCTTTTCTCAGCAAGCAATATGAGATATTATCTTTAAATTGCTTCAAAATGTTGTTTCAAAGGAGGTAGATACACAATTGGAAGAAGTGGTGTTTGATCATCTACATGCTACAGCTTTCCAAGGAACACCATTAGGAAGAACTATATTAGGACCTTCACAAAATGTCAAGTAAGAGCCATAGCAAAACAAGCTAAAACTCTGTGCTTATACATATATATTTGGGCAGTAGGGATGTCACAGGAAATAGACGTTGAATCAATTCCACAGTCCAGTGTTTCATTTGAATCTGTTTTTAGAGGAAGTTTCTCTCTAAATTATAAGCCTTTCCATAGCCTACCCTGCCACTTCACCTTGAGGTTGAATCTAAAGTTCGTATCAACAATCATATAGGGTTGAGGTTTAGTTTGTCTGCTTATGACTATGTACATGTACAATGTATGTAGAGTATTCATTGCCTTACCCATTCCCTACCCATTCTGGTTTGTGTGTTGTTTGTAGGAGTATAACACGTGATGACTTACTGGAGTATATCAACAAGCATTACAGTGCTCCAAGAATTGTTCTGGCTGCTGCTGGCGGTAGGTTATCTCGAGGATATGACTTTAATCTGCCCTATTCAATGCTTAGAAAGAGGGGGAATATAAACTTTTTTTCTGCACAATTACAGGTGTTGATCACGATGAGCTTGTTAAGCTTGCTGAAACTCACTTCAGTGGCTTGCGGTCCACATATGAAGAACAAGACAAGGTTGAGCCATGCAGGTTCAGTGGAAGTGAGGTATGTTGGTGATAATGCATAGCTGATATCCAACAGTAACTGATATTATCAAACAGTATAATTTAATAAACAATGACCATGAATACAAGCTATTCACCTTTTATCTCTACAGTATGACCAATATAGTTAATTTAATGTCATATTTTAAAATCATCAGATACGTGTACGTGATGATGACATGCCTCTTGCACATGTAGCTATGGCAGTAGAGGGCTGTGGATGGACCCACCCAGACTACTTCTCTCTTATGGTGGCTAACATGGTAAGGCTAAAGTTTAATTTTTTTGCTAACTAACTGACTCATTAGGCCATTCTTAGTCATTCCAATCACAAGTGAGAAATATTCCAGTGACAGCCTGACAGCCATAGAAAATAGGCTGTTGAGTTGTGGAAATGTTTATAACTCAAGATCGGGATGCACTGGGTACATCTCAAATTTGATTGATGGAGGCCAAGATGCCAGATGTCGGGAGTGGGCTAGGTTACTGTAAACAGGCTTAAAACAACAAGTAACAGTTAACAAGGTTATGAGATGGTAGTGTTATTAAACATATTAAACACTCTTATAATGTCTAGATACAATGTAGTTCAATGCTATTAACTAATATACTTGTTGTTTAAAGTTGGTAGGAAGCTGGGACAGGTCATTTAGTGCAGGACGAAATGTTGGAAGCAAATTAGCTCAAGTAAGTTGAATATGATTTCATAAACAATTAACACCAGTAATATATCCTCTCCATAACTTTAAAACTGTCTTGTAAGATGTGTGTCTCAAGTTCATGGTAATGAATCTGGTTGAATGATTTTTTCATTGGGTTTGTTTTTTTCAGCAAGTTTCACAGCATAATCTTGCACATAATTTCATGTCCTTCAACACTTGCTATACTGACACTGGTCTCTGGTATGTATTCTTACTGCATAGTATTACTCGGGTTTTCGATAGAAGCTAGCAGCAGGAAAAATCTTGCTATGTATACATGAACTTGCCGCTTATTTTTATTTAAGTTCCCCAAAATTTAGGGAAAATGTGAGAGAGATCCACTTGCTTCTCCACACATGTTCATTACGTTTTGTCCCTTACTCAAGCTGATATTGAAAACCCTAATTACTATATATAAACTTTATTATATAAATATAAATTATGTCGTTATTATGAAATTAAGACATGAGCTGGTATGAATGAGGAATTTCAACATCTTCTCACCTCACAGACTTACATATCAAATTCATCTGCCTATAATTTAACCTCTCCATTTATTCATAGAAAAGATTGATTCATTTTAGTAGCTTCATAATTGAATCATGAGATTATTTGGTACTTGTTATGAATTGAACTAATTAAAGTTAATACTGAATATTATCCTATAGGGGTATCTACTTTGTATCTGATAAGATGTCAATTGACAATATGATTTACTGTGTACAGAAGTTAATACTGTGTATTATCCTATAGGGGTATCTACTTTGTATCTGATAAGATGTCAATTGACAATATGATTTACTGTGTACAGAAGTTAATACTGTGTATTATCCTATAGGGGTATCTACTTTGTATCTGATAAGATGTCAATTGACAATATGATTTACTGTGTACAAAAGTTAATACTGAATATTATCCTATAGGGGTATCTACTTTGTATCTGATAAGATGTCAATTGACAATATGATTTACTGTGTACAGAAGGAATGGTAAGTTATGTATGAGCACACATAACAAACATTCATTTTATTGATATTATCACAAGAACACAAGACTATTGCATATTATTTCTTTTTCCCCACCATTTAATTTATTATGTTATTGATATTATTATTATGCAATTTTGATGTAGGATGAGAATATGCACAAGCCTTACGGAACATGAAGTTGCCAGAGCGAAAAACCTATTGAAGACCAGTATTCTGATGCAACTAGATGGTAAGAATATGCTGACTATTGCAAAAAATTCTTCTAATTAATTTGTGTTAAAATTAATTACTGGTGTATTTGTTCTTTAAGGTTCTACACCAATTTGTGAAGATATTGGAAGGTGAGAGTAAAAAAAAATAAAAAATAAAATTAACAAAATATTTTCATTAATTTTATGTATCGGTTGTTAGATCAAGTTTGCAAGAATTTTGAAATATTACTTGATCTTTTTTACAATCATGTAAAACATAATAGAAACTGTATAACAACCACCTGAACATATTAAGATATTAGTTTATATGAACTGGTTATAAGATTATATGCATACTTTATTTATAGACAAATGTTAACATATGGTCGACGTATTCCTTTGCCTGAACTTGACATGAGAATTGAGGTAAATTAAATAAAAGATGACTGAATAACTTGTCTTGTCACCATCCTTGATCTTCCAGGAATTTGCTTAAATCCCAAGTTACATCCTATTCATTGTTTCATTATATACCTAATCTATTTAAAGCAGTTACTCATTCTATAAACCAAATACTTGACTCAACACAGCTAGCCCACGCCAAGGGTCATGGGTTTATCATTAGATATTACCCATCTTCTGAAAACCAGATACATATTTTAACGAAATTAGCTCAATTCATATTATCGCATGGTTTAATGATAGAACTCAAATAAATAAAATACCCTGCTTATGTTTACAGATGATTGATGCCAAGACTGTAAAAGAGGTTGCTACAAAGTACATATATGATCGCTGTCCAGCAGTTGTTGGTGTTGGTAAGAGATGTGTTTGTTCTATTCTATCATTAGATTATAAAATAATGACAAAGACAGTGAAATTGTAGTATAAAATTTAGCATCCAAAATTCACTTGAAACTATACATGCATTTTTTGTTTGATTATGACATTTTTAATGTAATATGAATTTTTCTTATAGGACCTGTTGAACAGTTACCTGATTACAACCGTGTGCGAGGAGGCATGTACTGGTTGAGACTCTAATCAGATGCCAATTGAGCATTAATTAACCAATGAGTTTTATAATTGGAAGGTCACTTTGCCTTCTGCTGTGAAAAGGGTTTGATTTCATGTACTTTTATGTTACTGAAAGAAATCTTGGTCAACCTTGTAAAGATATTCAGACATTTTATTAAAGCGTAATTGAATAAAACATTAATGTTGTTGTGATGTATTTTTTCCCACCCTTAAAAGTCTCATTTTAATTGTAATAGAAATGAACTTTTGCCAAAACTTGTTATTGTGATTTTTTGGGGTTGGTGGTATGGAGCAGGTACAGTATAATATATCTTATTTTAGACCTTGATTTTTATGAGCTATGCCCAAAAGTCATGATGTTTTACATTGATAAGCCTGTTATCAAGACAAGGAAACCTATATCATTATTACAACCAACCCTTCCTGCTAACATCAGGTTTATTTTTATGGGTGGGAGTGGCATAGCTTTATAAATCTAACTGATTGAAGTTTATGATATGACTGGCTACAGTCATCTACAGGCAGGGACAAATCCAAGAGGATGAGCAAGATTGACTACCAGACAATTTGGTTTAGAGAGATGAAAGGGGCAGATTTTAGGTGATGAACATGACAAAATGATAATAAAAGAGACAAGATTGGAATGGTGATATGTAATTTAATTCATTATACAGGGTTGGATCTTAGTTTAAACATTTATTTGCATACATAAGTTATCAGACCTGGACAGGGTTTATTGATATCAGGGCATTTTTAACCCTGGTATTCAGTATCTTCTGACATATCTATCTGATCCATTGATATAAAATATCTTGTGCTTTTTTTTTTTAATTTTTAGGATCCAAATTGTTTCTGAAATAAGCCTGAAGTGAGATGACGTTATACTCCCGACTCAATACCATAATAGTTTTTAAAATTCTTTCATATTAAAATTTTTGAGTCCTTAGAGAATACAGGAACAATAGTTATAATTAAAGAACAAAAGCAGTGTGAAAAGGATTATGGTCTAAAGACGGGGGTAAAACAGGGGTATATTGCTTTCATAGATGGGGGAAAATTGGGTATTCTTTGATCGTTGTCATCGGTTGGAATTTAAATATTTTTTATTAGGTCCTTTTGTAACTGTCCACCTGCATGGCTGCCATGTGTTTGTCTTTGATCCTCTTGGGAATGGTTGAAGATCACCAATATTGGTATCTCTTCACTAACACACCCCACCCTACCCTGCAAGCAGAGTCTCCTTTGAACTCCACTATGGGCGTAGAGGAGTTGAAAGGAGACTCTGCTCACAGGGTAATCCCACCCCACCCCCCCCCCCCCCTGCCAAGTGGTTGATAGGTCTCAGTTGAGTTACCTGATGAAGTCAAAAAAAGAAATTCCCTTGGCTAATAAAAATAACTAACTTATAATTTATTTACTTTATCTTTTAAATTATAAATGTAGCACTATTTCTTTATCAGCCATCTCTTTAATTTTATTTTTCCTTCAAGCTCCTCTCTATTCTAACTTTCTCTTTTTTCTTTATTTCTTCTTCTTATTTTATTTCATTGTTGAATCAATATGAATATTATAAGACAGTATTTTTAGCCCTCATCTAAGTCTATTGTTTTCCAAAAATTGTCAAAGATAATACCTAATTAGCATCCTAGCAAAATATATCGTGACGCGGAAAGGCCGCTATGACGTAATACAGGAGGGTTAAAGCGTCACGCTAGCCATGCATCTGCAACATTGGCTTGATGCATAAGATAGGAATTATTGCAGAAAAATCCCTAAGATATTCGGGACAAATTTTTCAAACAGCCTAGTAGTTTATAGCATTAGAATTTTTACTTTGTTGGATTGATTTATCCCTGAAACGCGGCTCCTGCTGAGGTAAACTTTATGAAAAATTTCCTGTGCGGTGAGCTTTATAATCTATCTATTTATAGTACCTTACATTAGCCAATCAGGATCGAAATAATATGCGAAAGGAATGTCAACTATTTGGGCTGTCGTCATGATACGTCGTATCGCTCAGGGCGAATGGTTCGAAAAACGATTTAGCTTAGATCATCCAAAACTACTGAAATAAAAGAACTGAACCGTGAATTTTAATAGTATTTCGTTTTAAAACCAATCTAGACTATTCGTTTGAAGATGAAATGCTTACCGGACAAAATTCAATTCTAACTAATTTGAGCGCATGGATTTATATAGTTTCCCTCCAGAAAAAAGAAATTACGAGTGTTTTAATTGGCCGAGAAGATAATTCGATTGTCTTTGGATTAGTCAGGCGTGAATCGATTGTTTATTGACCAATCAAAACGATTGTTATATCCTTGGGGACCGGAATATAGTCATCATCTAGGAATAGCGGACACCCCCCTATACCATAAATTGAAGGTGTGGCTGAATTCTAAACCAACGTCGTTCGGCCATTTCCTCATACAAACTTTCTTGTTTCTGGCCGAGATCAACTCGAGAATTGTTTAATTTACCTAAGGTAAGTCCATACAAAAGCTGATACAAGCTGTCCTATGTATTCATGAGTCCCTCTAGTCTAGTTAAGAAGCTATTTTGGGTCGTATAATGCCTTAATAAATCCAGTATTCAAAAGTTATATTTCGATAACCTTGAAAATAATTTGTGTGCCCTTACACAATACATGGCATACGTCCTTTCATTCATCGACTTTTTGATCAAGGTAGTGCTTCTTAACATGACTAGAGGCTCTAAGATTACTTGGTAATATTATTTATAGCTATAAACTAAGCAGACTATTAGAAAATGATAAAAGTGCGGATGAAATAGCGTCACTCTAAAACGTCTAACCAAGGTATTTGCGCTTCAGCGTCTTAAAGCACTTTGTTTGAAGGAAGAATTGATTACTTCTGTTCCTGTAGGGACCTCAAAGACTTAAATAAGCTTTTGTTACCGTGTTAGAGTGTATTATTTGGTTTATATTTGTGTTATATTGGTGATGCAATGGTGGTACTTTTCAAGTAGCTAGACGCCATGTTTTCTTCCATATCTACTTCAAACACGCGGTCCTAACCTCGACTATCAATTCAACTCTCAGTTACAAGCACATATTTTATCTACTTCTCGATGCTCTCTTCAGTGGTGGCTTGTTCTGTGGATGAATCACAAGGGCAGGTTGTCCAGTAGAATCGAGTCCTGAATAGAAATATTGATCCTTGCACCTCCCTTTAGTCGTACTTTATATTTATAAGGGGTGTTGTTGTACAGGAATCTAACAACACAGTAGTCTCGTAGTATCATCGATCCCTTAAAATATAAGCTAACAGTGATAGATTCTTTTACACCAACTCTAAAAAGCGTCATAACCAAAGTATTGCAGAATGTATTTGTCAAGACACCCACTTTTTGAAGGCAATAACATGTACAAAGCACAATTAACATACATTTATGGGTACTGTCTGACATTAAACTAAGTCAGGAGTGTTCTATTTTTTTAATCATAATTAGATATAAAAGGAATGTATATATTTAGGAATGTGTGTATAGCATATTGTATCAAGACCACATAAATAGATAATTTCATTTAAAGAATGGGGTTCTGCAGTAATTGTGACTAGTGTTTTGGAATTAGTATAGATGCAAGATTGTTTATTTCCTGTCTGTTTTGAGTTGGTGTAAACTTCATTATATGATCTGCATGTGCTTGTCCTTGTACATAAATATCCTGGATTATTGGCAGATACACAGTTTATCCATGCAGAAACATTCTGGTATTTTCCACGACTAGAGTTAACTGTTGTGGAGGGCTAGGTTTTTGTCATATTACATGATCTAGAATTGCTTCAAAATATATTATAATATGGTTATATAAACTGCCAACCCTATAAATCTATAATCATCTATATTTCTTTAATATTCATTGACTTGTATCTTACATGTATTTTACTGTTTTTGATATATTTTTCAATGAAAACTTCTTATCAAACTAGATTTATTACAGCAGTAGTTATCCTTTCTTCCATACCCTAGTATTAAATACTTGAGAATAAAAATATCCCTTCAATATTGAGAGATCTTGCAATGCTTTGTTGTACACAGCATCAATAATGTTATGGTTTGATGGACTTGGTCTTGTGTGAATAATAATAATTATCTTCTTGTTTTTGTTTCAGATAGATAATTGTTATAAAGAATGGCTGCTATACGTAAAAAGTTGGTCATCGTAGGAGATGGTGCCTGTGGTAAAACTTGTCTTTTAATTGTATTTTCCAAAGATCAATTTCCAGAAGTATATGTGCCTACAGTCTTTGAAAATTATGTTGCCGACATTGAAGTTGATAGCAAACAAGTTGAGTTAGCTTTGTGGGATACAGCTGGCCAAGAGGATTACGACAGACTTCGTCCTCTATCATACCCCGACACTGATGTCATACTTATGTGCTTCTCGGTTGATAGTCCAGACAGTTTAGAGAACATCCCAGAGAAATGGACACCAGAAGTCAAGCATTTCTGCCCCAACGTCCCAATTATACTGGTTGGTAACAAGAAAGATTTGAGAAATGATGAAAATACCAAAAGAGAATTAGCTAAGATGAAACAGGAACCAGTTAAAACTGAAGAAGGAAGAGCTATGTCAGAAAAGATTGGTGCTTTTGCATATATGGAGTGTTCTGCTAAGACCAAGGAAGGCGTTAGAGAAGTATTTGAGACTGCAACAAGAGCAGCATTACAAACCAAGAAAAAGAGAGGAAGGAAATGTGTACTTGTATAATTGGTTGTTGATGCTGTTGGACTTGTTTGAACTTTCTATATGGACTCTTTAAATCAGCAAACACAGTAGTTATTGGATTAGAATACATCCATAGGAAAGACTGTTCTATTCCAGAATTAAAGTCACTCTAGTCCAGCAAACAATATCCTTTCATAACGATTGCCATATTTGAAAACAATTATTAAGGTTTTGTATCTAAATTGTCTTCAAATTTCATTGTAATGGTGTACCTCAATGCTCTCTATTGATAGTAAGCCATTGCTATAGTCTAACAAGTAACATGGATTTTTTTCTTTTTGTGCAAAAAAATATTATAAATGTGGCCCTTTTCTTCCTAATAATTCATTCCAAAGATCAGTATTTTAATAGCATATCTTCCAGATTTGTAAAAAAGTAAAAAAGTGGCTCTTAATTACATATTACTTGCAAGCTCAGGGCATTATTCAATGAAAAGCAGAGTATTAGTCTAGATTGTAATGCTAAATAGAGTAATTGAAATTCCTTAATGTATCTCACACAGTAGAAACAAATGTCCATTTGAGAGTAATTCAACTTTGGATGTAGCTATTGCCTTATTATGTCAAATATTTTTGCCCAATTTGTTTGTTTATTGGTGAAAGACTTATCTTGTTTTATTGTCCCATCAATAAAAGTATAATTAAATAAATACCTTAGTTTTGTTATTGATTTTATAAAGTAGAAGTAAAAGCAAATTACAATAAAGTTGTGAAAATGTCAGTGATTTTTCTTGGATATGCGAATGTGTTATGCCTTACTTAACAGGTTTGTTGAATGGGATGACTTGAGCTGTCTCAGAAGATTATTCTTTGTCTAACAATGGGTGTTGTTGTCGCACACTGTTAAATTTGATTAGATTTTTGATCTTCTGAGAACTGTCAGTAGACCCACTATATAATTAAATAATAATTGTAAATAATTGTAAATTTACAGTGTCAAAATATCCATCAGATTTATAATTTCAGGTATTTTTCTGAGAATACTTCCACATAAACAAAATTTTTATTCAACATGTATTTCACTTCACTTTACTAATTTGTGTGTTAAATGAATTTTCATTTGTGAAATAATTATTCTTGATATATCTAAAGTTGCATTAATGTGCAATAATGCAAAGATAATAGAAATTTCAGCTAAATGCTGTGATTGGATGAAACAAAATTCACCTCTTTATTTATAGAGTTCAACCTCAACTTGGAACAATTGCTTGGGAGTCTCTCAGGTGAATTTCTCAAAGCTCCATTTTGTGGTGCCAGTAATTTTAGACTGAATTTAAGATTTTTGAGAATTAAAATCTACATTCAAGATTTATTCAAAATTTCAATTCTTTGAGTTGTTGAAATGCTAGCTGGCAAATGAGTCATCAAACTTTGAGGGTCTCAGCTCAACCATAATGGTCATAAAACACTGTTTTCTATCTTTCTGTCAATCTTCCTCATCTAATTGTAAGCACATTTCAATACATGCAAATGTACCATTTCTTTCAAAATTCACTGTTTCCACCATTTTATCAAATGTGCAAATTAGTCAAGGCACAAAGTTTAGCATACTTGTAGTTACAACAGATTGGGGTCATTTATTCCAAGAGTTTCAGTTTTTAGATGAAAAATTTACAGTGCATGAGAAAGTTGGGGTTTTGAATTTTTTAGAATATTCATTAGGATAGTTCAGTATGACGACCTTATGCAGCAACACAAATCATTGAAGTCTTTGAAATAGATTTTTATACGTCCATTATGAATAAGAAAACCCATGGAAAAGTTTTGAAACTGCTAATCCAAAATGATTGTATTGTTTTCTATCATTCAAACAGTACTATTTAGCACTTCTCAGTTGGTATTTTTTCAGGGGTTTATTATCTCCAAAGCAGTGTTACTTTTGCTTGAAAAAAGTGAAGCATTATTCAAAGTAATGTTTCAAACACGCGAGAGAGTTCTTCCTCCGATTTCCAAACACCGAAAAGTGTGTTGAGGCACACCCAAGTTTTTTTAACTGACTTTGAGGTGTTTGGAAATCGGAGGAAGAACTCTCTCAAATGTTTGAAATTACTTCTCAAATTCATGAATGTTTCTTGGAAAAAATCAAAGAAAAAGTTTACGAAATTTAATGCAAATTAAGAACACATTTCCAAACCACCACAGTAGTGATTTGCTTTGTTTTCTCCTCATTAAATATTCATGAGTATGAGAAGGGCATTTATTTCTCAAGTCTTTTGGGTGCATGTTAAGTCAGCTGCTATGTTGGTTAACATTAACAAAGCATTCTTCATCAGCTTCTCTCATTATATATTATTATATATTATATATTAACAAACATGGCGGCTGTTTTATTATTATTCATATCAAGAGATTTTGAGTCACATTGGTTGCAATCCAAGAACAATGGTTTCAACTGTACAACATCTACTACATACCATCTAAAAAGCTCTGTTTTACTAAAACTTTTGCATGTTTATTTTCTATCCATTTCCTGTTCAATGTTCATTCAGAGGAAATAATTTATAAATTCATTTTTGTGCAACTCTGGACCAAGTTGCATCTCAAAGATGTACTAACATTCGATTCATTTTAACCCATAATATCAATATTCCATTGAAATATTTCATTTTATATGACATTTTAATCTATGATGCCTGGTTTTAACGTAAAGCAAAGAAAATAAGAAAAACCCTAAAATGATTCATGTTCATGTCCAATAATGTATTATCTAAGATAAAAAACAATACTAGGACTACATCAAGGTCAGGGGTGGATCCATGAATTTGTCCAGGGAGATTGCTGTGCACCGCTTTGAATTAAAGGGGGGGAAATATTTTGTATTGGTTATCTTCAAACAAAGGGGATCAAAGTCAAACGAGGGAGGGGTGCACACCCCCTGCACCCCTCCCCTGGATTCACCTCTGCAGCTCTACCCATGAGTGACAGACAGACTCTGTGTAGGTCTTCTACAAGACAACTCCTAACTTGTAATATGTAACAGAGTTTGTATTTTCCGTAGGCTTACAGTTGTGTCGCAAGTCAAAATGAGGCCAATATTTTATTTTAGTTTACATAAGCCAATATTTATGGGCAATTTTTCAAACTAGCAGATACTAGGTGCTGCCGTTGACAGTAGTCGATGAGCCAGAAGCAGCATTGTCTACCTGAGGGGCTACTAGTAAGTCTGCATATTCTTGCAATGCTTCTTTCAAAGCTCGTCTAACTTGGTTTGAGTTGCATGTACTACATTCTACCAAACGTGGGTAGAGTTGGACTACTTGGTCCCAGATCTTGGGGTCAACTGCAAGGAAAACAAATGATCTTGTCTTATGACTTGGTTACAGAGTATACATCAGTGGTACTCAATATACATGATATAACATAGGATAGGATGGATCGAACTAAACCAATACGTTTTATTGACACTGCAAGTGACATTCAAACAACTTCAATGCAAAAAGTATGAGGCTTACTGGTGAGTGTTTGTTGGGGAAGGATGGCATATATAGATGGATAGATGGCACTTTATGGATGGATGGCAATTGTACGGTTGGCTGACATCAAACAAAAACGTACAGGATCTTGTCTGTTTGTTTGTTGGAATGGGACAAAAGGATGGATTGGGGGGGGGGGGGGGCTATAGTGAGATGATACTCATACAATAATTGAAAATTATAACTTTAAAATAAATCTATGCAAGTAATAACAAAACAACATTGTTGTAGTTGCAAGAGATCTTTTACTGTATACATGATCGTATGCTCAGAGTGCAAACACTTTCACCAGAAAAGGTTACATCAGAACAAGCACTAGTTAGCACAAAATATCACTGATGATACAGTAGACATTATTATTGTGCTCAATTAGTGCTTAGAAATTTAGTACTGTTTGATCAGCCTAATGTTTGTTTAGTAAATTTGAAACATTCAACCAGCAGGTGGATGCCTTATTGTAGCCGATTGTCACATATAGTTTTTTATGAAAACGACATTCTAAACGATGGTGAATGTACTAGAAACTTCAGGAATACCCAATATACATAATATATGATAGATTACTTACCAACACGTGCGTTGTCACGTGTCATTTTCTTCAAAGAGCCAATCAAGGTACTGACAGCCTTCATGACGAATGACATCTCAGCCATGCGTGTTCTGAGGGGGAAAAGAGTCTGATCAGTGGCACAGCGAAGGAAAATGTATAGGCCCAGGAAAGTTCAAACGGATATTAAGTATAGGAATTACCTTGGTAGAGGGCATTTTCCGCTCAGTCTTTCGTCCTCTACGTATTTTTCAAGAACGTCTTGACAACGACTCAACATTGCATCGAGTGCTAACTCTGATACTTGACCATCTAAATAATAAAAGGACACATACACATGATTATAAACCAGGATATACATTACGATTTGCAAGTGATACCCTTGCTTGTATAGAAGTCTTTTTCTGCCCTACTTTATGGTAGTAAGTGATGGACGGGAAATAACTGTCCTTGCTAACGATTCCTATACACCTCATATTGTGCTGATCAGGGCAGTTCAAACACTATAACCAAGGAGCGCGTACGGTATACAACCACTGTCACAGCACGGAACTGACGCCGATTGAACCAATCAAAGCACGCAAAGCTACATATTTATCCAATCAGAATGCTCGCACATGGTATCGTCATGGTCACGGCACGTCCGTACCATGAGTTTAACCGTGAGATATCTGGGGCGGCACGAGCCTTTTATCATTTGATCATAAGACAGCAAGCGCATATGCAAGATATATTTTTCACATCAGCCGGCCATATTCAGAGCACCGCTCGTCTTTGCGAAATCTTATATATTTTTTCACAATTGACAAATGAGGTTCCCGATATGGACAAACAAACACCAAGTGTTAGTATTTATAAACTACGAACACTGATTATAGGTAAAAGTTCTAAGGAAGAAAAGCCGGCTCCTAGCTTACATCATACCTGTTACGTCTTGCCTGGGAGAATCATTCACAAATGAAAACTGTAACAACGTCTCGAAGCAAGACTTGGCAAACTCCTCACGGATAGGAAAACTGTTCGCATCGGTACCTATAGGGAAACCAAGCGAATTGAGAACATGCCGTATTGTAAGATAGGGGTACCGCTCTCGAAATGCCCGTTACCCGGCTTTTACCCTTGGTCTGAAATCAGTAAACACATTGACCGCACCCTGTCTGTAATTTAACGCCACGTGCCATTCCCTCGAGTATAAGATTATTTGAGTTGCATCGATATTCATGGTGTCTTCTTCTCACGTGCATCAGGAACCATGTATGAATACTTACCACTGAATGCTGAGTCAGTAGCAGAATGAATGGAGCCACGATTAAGTAGCGCCATCACACGGACCATGAAGTCTTTAGGAAGAGTAGACGAGTGTGGTAAGATATCCTCACGAATCATTCGTAGAAGCTGAGAAACCAAATCACAAATAGATATTAAGTTTACATCATTATGCAGAGGGGGGAGGGGTTCTCTTCATTCCAACATGATTGACAGCCGTTTTAGTACGAACCTTAATATCAAGCTCTTCGTCTTGTTGGTGTTGCTCCAGTGACTGCGTGTTGGGTGGAGTCCTAATCAAAAACAGAAAAATACAACAACAATCAACTAGTAATGAGTGTAACGCAATAAAAGTGAGTTGTGGTTGAGCCAAAGTCGCGCCTATTCCCGCATAAATTTTAGTAAGAAAGTAGTGAAATTTTTGCAGGCACTCAAGCATTGTTGTGGCAGTGCAAAGACTAGAAGTGGTGTGCTTCCCATTTTGTTTTTCCACGCCTAAATTTGAAATAAATAAGATGTAATAAATAAATGTTTTTTTAAACAATAAGTTTCATGGACAGCAGCCATAACACAAGAAAACGTTCCATTTATGAACTGAGTTGTCTAGGACGCAGTGAAGAGGAGAGAGAATTGGATTCATACTTACTTCTCAGAGAACAAGAAATCCTCAAGACACGAAGCTAGTTCATACCACATTGAACTAAATGAATCTACAATCACAACAAACACCATGTTAACAGTTCTTCAAGTAAGACTGAACTGAAGAAGAAATCGTGATTCGAGGTACCTGGATTATTTAATGCCACAGGAAGACCAATTCTTAAAATCGTAAGAAGAGAACTGACTGCAAGCTTCCACGTGGTCTGTGATGGGCAGTCGTACTTAAGACCCATAGGTGTGCGAAGTGCCTGAGGTGGAAACGAAAATCATTTCAAATTATATATTTAAATACTTTGCTACGACGAAGGACTAGCGTCCGAAACGTCAGTAAGTTTTTTCATCTTTTCACGGTGTATAATTTACCTTTTCATCATTACTGTTTCATTAGAAACACCGACGCAGCTCACACTAGTTTTTAGCTAGTTATATCTTCTTATTTAAATACATGTAAGATTTTATATTTGAAATAATACCTTAATGTACGACGTCAAATAATATGGGTAAAGAAAGAAATAGTACTCAAGAAAAAGACGTACTTTAAAATATATATTTTATGGAACCCTGAAACAACCTCTGGGCTAATTTGTCAGGTCACGGCTAACTCACTGTTCAAATTGGGATTTAGCGCGTTTGAGTTTTTTCAACTTCATTTACTTTACGATAGCATGTTAGGTTTTGTGGAGGGAGAAAACTCTTGAATCCAGAAACAAATGGGAAAAAACTGTGCCTAACATTGAATATTGTATTATTTTATTATTACCTTGATAATTTTCTCTAGGACTTTTTCTTGTATGACAGCATTCTTGTTGACACTAGTACCATACATCTCTACTGTCATCTCCAAGCATTTCTCAGAAAATGGCGTTAATTGAAGAATCAACCATTCTTTCTTCTTGCCGAAGGATACTTCATTATCAACCTTAGGAGGGTTACAAGCACATTCTACAAAGAATACTAACAGTCCAAATAAAGTAGGATACATTGGTTGGCTAGATATGTCTAGTACAGAGCCCTTGCTGTTGGGCAGAGGCTCTCGTAAGATATCCATTACATCAATGATAGAGTGTTGTAAAGGAGTTAGAATAGTGTCCTGAAATGAGGGCAAGAGGAAAGGAGATTGGTCTGCCGGCACAGGAATCGTGATACAAGCTTGTAATATCTTGGTGAGTTTCTGCAAATCTGCTAAACCAAATCTATTGTATATCCGTCTAAAGAGAGTGGGGAATATTTGCACAAGGGCGGTGATGTATGGCTGGGTTGGGTAGATCTTTTTAGTCACGGTTTTCCCTTCAGCATCTACTCGAGTTTGGTCGAATGATGAGGGTGACAGACTCGACATTCCAATATCACACCAAACCTTCCAGCCATTAATCCACAAGTTCAGATCTTCAGCTTCTTCGTAAAACTTTGGTTTCACTTTCATCCTGGATCTCATCTTTGCAGCTCGTACAGGGTCCAGTAGGATATTAATATCTTCCTCTTCTTTCTCACCATTGCTATTCTCACTAGAATCCTGTACCATCTCCTGGAAACTTTTCAGAGCTGCAAGCGCTACTTCAGATGATTTACTCAATGCTGCTGATTCGACAAACTCCAAGAGTAGTGCCCAGGCCCTGGGGAATTCATCCAGGGCTGCGAGAGTCTGGCGCCTAGTGTTGAATACTCTAGCCACACCATTCAATGTCAGGACACGTGTTTCTGCCCATTGCTTCTCGGCCGTGTCACGTGAGTGATGGATTAGTATTTTGTTCTTGGCTTGATTGATGTCACTTGGTGGTGGGACGGTAGCTGCTGTCGTGGACATGCGCTTAACTTGATCAAGCAGAGGAAATAACACCTAAATAACAACAACACATGATAAAGATTAGGAAAGTAGTTAACATCATCACCATAAACACACAGAGTAGAGAATAATTATTAGACGATATACCATTTTAGAACACATGCTGAGGATTACCCTTACAATAGCTATGAACATCAACGTCTTCATCATCATAGTTGCCATCATAACATCATCAACAACAACGACAGTCACATTCTCATACTCATTAATAATTCATAAGTAAACCAGCCAATCAATGGGCTAATTTTGGGTCACATGATGTTACTTGAAACCGGGTAAATTCCTGTAAAAGGAATGCATTCAGTCTGGAGTAACTGGAACAAAATTAATTCCTGCAATTCGAATAATTAATGAGCATGAGAAGTCTCCAATATCGGACTGGACGAGATTTCAAGTCCATGCAATTAGTTCCAACTAGTTGTAATTGGAACAAATTACTTAGACTTGAAATCCCGTCCATATATTGGAGGCTTTGAAATATTATTTCATTGTCATCATAATTGTCATCGTCATTCCTGCTTTAGAGAGCCTCTTTTATGCTAGTTTAATATTACGTATCTATTACCTGCCACAGTACAGTATACCACGTGACATTTTCTAATAACGAACCATGTACACTGATAGTAGAGAACAATGTCTGTCCTGCACTCTTCCTGACAGCAGGTCGTGGATCAACACAAAGTTCACCAAGCTTGGAGTAAAGACACATCCATAATCGATCAATTGGAGGGACGGGACGATCGTACTTTAGACCCTCAAACTCCGATGAATCAGGAGCTTTGAGGCCTTCACGTATTTTGTCGCGGTTTTGAGATAAAAATCTGCGATGTTCCACTAAAAAATAAGAAAATAGTGGCATTTTAAGTTTATTCCAAAATCCTCTTAGACTTCTTTAACGTCTTTGGGAGTTACGAGAATATTCTGGTAATATTAAGATATCATAGGGGAGAAGCAACGTGACTTCTACTTCAGCGCCATCTTTGAAGAGCAAGCTTTTATTCCAACAGAATGGAATAATAACAATCATGGCGGCCACCAAGTTGGATGGTGTAATCCGCGAAATAAATCACAAATCGTTTTGGTTAACATGACGTCACATATACCATAATATATAACATCAAGTGTAAGTTTTGTGCACATTCAAAATTAGCATGAATTTGTGGTCTTGCACTTTGGCTGATACTCAAGAAAAGCGCGGGAAAAGCCATGCTTACGCACGCGTAATGTATCATGTCTTACCAGTAATCCAATGGCTGTCAAGCTTATATTCAGTTCAAGTGGTTGTAAACCAAACTTTTCCCGGCACTCAATGACAACCGTGAGACACAGCGCAGCTCGCAACAACAACAACGACAC
>WHPX01000329.1:0-24203 GCA_011057435.1 Actinia equina | reverse complement strand
TTTGTTACTAACTTCGTTGGCATGGCAACGGGACGTAAGCGTGAGGGTCGCGTATAACCGGGTTCCGTATGAGTCATGTGTTCTACGGTTGTGAAGTCTCAAAATGTAAATTGAGAAAATCTTGATCCGTAATTATCGTTGTGAAAACTAAGTTGTTATGATGCCAAGGAATCTAAGAATCGTGGCTCAGAAGGATCGGATTTTTATGGCCGTCTTTTGGTCATCAAAATCAAGCCTCTCCTTAACACAGCTGTTGTGTCTTTCAATATCATGGCCCTTCCAATTCATCTTGTGTTATGGCTTACTTCTAAAACACGAGATATGACGGAGTCCATGCATAATCAAATGGAAGAAGTAAGCCTCCCTTCTTTCTATTGTTAGTGCTAAACTTCAATCGACACTAAATCTTTTTTGACTAACTATGTCCAATTTATTTTAGCTTAACACACCGTCTCTCTCAAGAGGAAACTTCCTCCATTGTGCCCGATCCGAAAATGTCCAAATAACGCTACCTCTTGTGGGTGTTAAACAGCTTCTCGACAATAGCACAACGAGGCAATGCAATCAATACGAGGATATAAAGATGTGTCTTTTCCTGTAAGTGGTTTTGCTTTATTTTTGTGTGTGTATTTTATAATATCGTTTTTGCTTTTTTTCGCAAAAGCTTAAAATTCTTCGGCTTTGATTTACTGACAGATGTCAACCGTCATATGCGGGTAAACCCCCGTTGTTCCCGCTCGGGCGTCATGCGGTGTGGGGGTCTTTCTCGTTAAATCGGTAACTTCTTCAAACATTACATCACTGCCTCTCCCAAAAAGACACGTTTATTTGATATCGTTCATACACACACCACACGGTACTAATATCAATCGAATATGAAGAGGTAGGAATATTTGGGTTGGTGGGAATATTCCGAGGTTGTGGTGAGCTAACTTCTTTAACTATATAATAAAAACTTCCCGGTCAATATTTGTCAAGGTCGTCAAATGGTTGTAGAACTTCTTACTCAGAAACACGGAAGAATTGTCATCTATAGTCTGCGTATTGGTTTGTAAATATGTGGAGTAGGCGTTGAGAGCGTACCATAGACTTTTCGCTAGCACCTGCTGAAGCGTCACTTTAATTTATCGCATCAAGGGAATCTTAGTAAATAACTGTGTTTATGCCATTTTATCTTCATCCATGTTATAGGGCATGTGAGAGGTACGAACTTCGATAACATCTGGGATTATGCACCAAGAAGGAATCTCAGTATCTGAAAACAATACGAAAGCGAGGAGTCTGTACACATACGATGACATAATAAATAAAGCCGCATCAGTTTAAATCAAACTTCAATGATGTGAGAGAATGCAGTCTCAATAAGGTAAAAATTAAACAATTTGAACAAATGGGCTTTTTGAGGAAGATGACGGTTTAATACCCTAGATATAAGACATTTTTTTTTGACTATTGTAGTTCTCTTACCGTTGAGATTTTGCCACAACTTGAAGATGTTATATATGCGTGTTCACAATTTCCTACCATATTTTCCTTCTACGTGTTCTTCGTCTACAAATATCGTTATTGCAAATGGCACGGCTGGATGAGATTGATGTTTGAAGGGAACATGGGTGGACATTCTCTCGAGTCAGGAAAGGTAAGCTATCTAAGCAACCGACAGCTAGTTGATTAACTGTTGCACAAAAAAAATTGACAATCTAGGGGTTTATTTTGGATAGCTACTTCGAAATATAACTTATTACAACTGAGAAAATGTCATTGTCAATGCGACCGCAATTGCATCCATCATCGACCACCCTTCTCATTATCTCATCACTGTCCCACTACCGGGAGTTCACGCAACAATTATGAAGGTATCATTATCTATCACCTTCATTACATCAACAGCTTTACAAACCAACCCTTTGTCAATTGAGAGGATCCTATGTACTACGAAATCTGGCCACAATCCATTTTCCTAATGCTACGCACTAATAGTCAGGGGATTCACGTCTAAAAGGAATAAATAGAAAAACTTATAGTACAACACCGTATTGCGTGCTCCTATTCTAGTGCCCTCCACCCCACACTACCACTACACAACTTTCTATATTATAAATAAAAGAATCTTAATTATAATTTGGGTTATTCAATTCGCACGAGCTCCGAAAGGTTCCACGCCAGAGGAGCGTGCTGCGGAAGATGCAGCTATAAGAAGAACTGGAGACGTGTCCGGATGATGAGGATGAACCAGACTATTACTGCATGTACCCGTGCGAATAGGCCCAAATCGCGAGGGCCGGGCGAACATAATGTGACAGAAATAAGATGAAATTGGGAATAAGGCTGAGGAAGTTATTACTACTAGCGATTTATCACAAAAAAGCGAACCTGTTTCTGCTGTGAGTGCATGTTGAAATTGTGTGGTTCTACCTCTTCTGTCATTCAAACCATTTATCTACTGGCGCTAGCAAAAAAACGAAATTTCAGCGTGCCCGCTGTGTTGTAGCTCGCGCTGCAGAGGGAAGTTTTGTCACGTTTATGAAATCGGCCGTAAAAATCATAGCACACATGAAAGTTATGACCTTATTTACCCACATACAAAATGGGATGCAAACAAGTGCTCAATCCCGTTTCAACAGTGCCTCCTGAGGTTTTGATTTTTTTGCTGCAATTGAGTATTCAAGCTATGCTTATGTTTGTTGGTACTCTTGGAAAACATCATCCAGTCTTGGTACCTGCTTGACATGGGAATGTGGTTTTCCTCATTTGATGTTGTCTTTCTTTTTCGTTATTTCAGTCTGGGATTTATCGTTCAAGATATGGGACATGCGGGGGTGCCCTTTTCAGAAGAAGGAGTTTCGTTCGGGTGTTTCTCAGACGACTTATAAGATTGAACAAATACAATTGTATAGAAGCAATATCGATGATAACATATGTTAAGTCTGTATTTCTTCCCCAGGTAGGTTTAGTATGCGTTTGCACAATCAGTGAAATCTTTTTGCATGAAATGTTTGATGGATTTGGGTTGGTCCTGTATTGGACATTGCTATTGGTACTGTCGTAGAAGCTAGAGCTGGCAATGATTGGGTGAATATCCATCCATTCATGAATTGCAGTTATTGATGTTTGTGATGTGGCAGGATTATTGATAGATATGATGTGACAAGGTGATTGTAGATGATGACAGAGCACATAGATAGACTAGGTATGTGAGTGTGTGTGGGATAGTGGATCAAGTGATGGATTAATGATGGGTTAACTATTCTGATGTCTATGAGATTAATGACGAGAGTGATTGTGATGAGGCTGGATGATGTATTTGTTATCTGTAGTCAGATTGAAACTTCTACCTGATGAGGTGGCTGGGTGGGCTAGTAGAGTGATGATAATTAAGGATTATTAGAAGCGTGGTCCAATGATGAATAGTAACATGATGATAGATGTATACGATGATGACTAGGTGGTGAATTAGTGAGGTGATGGAATGTAGTGATCGTACTAATATGAGACACAAGGTGATGAGTGACGATAATGATGGAGATGGTGAGTGAATACATAATAGCTGATTTCCCCATGCCATTAATAATATAAATACTAAAAACAAAAAGTCAAAAAAAAAAAAAATCCTTTTATTCATATAGCGCCCTTCTCCTAAAAATGTCCAAAATTGCTTTACAAGCAAATAAGAATATTAATAATAATTAATAATAACAATATCTGTAATATCAAAATAAAAAAACTATGTAATCTAAAATCAATAAGATTTAACAAATGATCAATGAAAAGCTTTGCGAAATAAATATGTTTTGAGATAACTCTTGAAAATATTTAAAGATGTACTACATTTAATTATTCTATTCCATTATCTATGTCACACTATTTGTTAATTACTGTATATTTCCCTCGCAGATTGTTAAAAGTTATTCTTGCAGAGAAATTTATAAGTGATCTTAAGGTAAATACATCATTCAAAAATTTATATGGTATCCTATTATTGTCTGAGAATAAATAGTTCAATCAGAATGCAACTATAAAAATTTTTTTTCTTTTCCAGAAACTTCCCAGAACACCCATGCTGGAACACTTGTCACTTCAACAAAACAACATTGAATCTTTACAGGGACTAGAAATACTCAATGATACCTTAATAAAGTCATTAACACTTAAGGAAACCCTGTAGAGTTGCATCCAAACTACAGGCAACAGTAAGTGCCAAGATATATTCTTTTAGTATGAATAGACTATTGGACTACTGCAAAATTGGGAATCAAGATTAGCATTGTTATATGCACAAACCACTCACTTCTGGGCTCTAGAATTTGACTTCCAGACTCAGCATTACATGATAGAGTTTGATTTGAGAGTTTTACTCTGGGCTCTTTGGTTTGCATCCCCTTGAAAAGCCTGACTTGTTAAATACAATTTTGTGAGTTAATCCATGAGGTTGTTTCAGGGCATCAGTAAAATTTTTTAATAAAAACATTATTATAATATTAAATTGTTAATACATTGAAATAATATGTACGGCATGATTTTTATTCTTAGGGTGTTCAGGACTCTTCCTAATCTCAGCTTACTTGATGGCACCCCCAAGCTAGAAGTGACATTGACAATTCCTTACCTGCGATGGTGACAAAGACCTGTATTGTATCGTAACAAAAGGACAAATATCATCATCATTTTATAAATAACATTATTTGGTAATCATTACATTCATTGAAGTACAAACATGACAAAGATACAGATAATTGTCATAGAAATATGGAGATATTTTTAGTTTCAGTTCACTAAGCATTCTCAAAAGATAATTATCTTAAAATTTTTACTATGGGGGTAATTTTGTAGTAGGAGCATGCAAAATGATCATTGTAAATATGTATATAGACGAAATTATATATTTATGTGAATCAAAACTTTTGTAAAGATGATACACAAAGGTATTAATGCAATGATTTTCCTTCTTTATTATAAATTTTAATGCAAGAAAAATAAAAAGATATACGATATTATCCTTCTTATGTTAATGGTTTCATTAGTAAGTTTCATGTATCAATTTTTCTTTCAAAAATTAACCCAAGATATAAAATGCAAATATAGAGTTAGGACAAAAAGATATCAGGTGACGGGGAATGGAGCGTGAAACTACTATGTTTTATGAATATATTATCGTGAAAAAATTCTTCATTGTTATATCTAGTGATATATCATTAATGACTTTATCAAGAATCGAGGTAGTTTGACTGTAAAACCCTGTAGAGTGCAAGCAATTAATCCGTGAAACACTAATTACAAAACAATGATATTTGCTTGAAATTGTGGTATTTCAGGTATTGCTAAAGTTTCATGTTTATATTGTATGTATTCTATTTCTGAGCACAGTATTTAACTAAGATAAAAAAATTACTCATAATAATGCTATCTTTAGGACAATGTAAATGATTTCACTTACCTTCTTTATGAGACTTTAAGCGCTAAATATTGTTGACCATCAGAAGGGTTCAGAGGAAGGTACCGTAAGGTGTTGCAGCCTTACGGTCCCAGCGATATAATTCACGAGGATCATACCTTACCAATCATCACTTTCCTCACTGAGCCTTTAAAAAAAGGCACAGGTAAGGATCACCCTATCTGATGATGTCTTACTAACTTTCGCCAAGCGCACTAGTATAAACATGCAAAGTTTATCCATGTGGGATGACAAAAAATGTCTAAAACCTTAAATAACCGTTTGTAAACAAAGTTCCTAAGATTAATTTAGTCTTTCTGAATTGAAATTCTAAAAAAAAAAGTTTTTGAGAGGATAAAAATTGAAAGACGTTTTAGCAAAGTGCGCATGCGCAGTATGTGCGACAAGAGCTTTTAATAAAAACAGCAAGCATCTTTCTTAATTTGTCACCTTTACTTTTAAAACGAATAGATAACGAAAAGATGTCGTTCATAGGCTGAAATATGTAGCCCTCGGAGTTATTTTGAGGGGAGGAGAGGTTAAATAAGTGACCTGAGTTTTAAAAAGCAACATGTTTCATGTTACTACTATTGAATCGAGAGTCCTGTTTCTCACATCTAAAAAGTCTTTGTTAGTAAACCAGCATTCAGTGATGAACTAAGAGATGTTTAATAAGATCAAAAAGTTGGGGGGAGGGGAGGGTGGGGAATAGTCCCTCTGAGTGAGCGTCACACTGGAAAATTCAATAGAATTACGAACGACAAATAATACATTTATTCCTTTATTGCAAAAATAGATTTTACGATTTATCCTGAAAAAAAATTTCTTTTTTGTGTTGTTAAAAACTGACTAAAACCGATAGAAGCTGGTCAGCGGTTGTTTTATTACATCCACTCGAAGTTGTGACGTCATTGGCAAATTGAGTTACGAAGCATGCGCAGCTCTCCATCCAGGTACCTTTGTCTTAAAGTAAAGTCACAAAGGGTTTAGTCTACCAGATAAAAATATCCTGATAGCATTAATCATAGAAACCAGTAACTCATGTCCTTTTTCATGTCGAAAAAACTTCATATCTAACTCACTGGTACCTTTGACTTTAAAGTAAAGTCACAAAGGGTTTGGTTTAGTTTAGTAGAAAAACTTTTAAATCTCTTGAACCCATAAATCGAAATAGCTAATTTTTTTAGATGACAGGATATGACGCCATGAACAGCCAGCCGAATGAGGCTCTATAGGTGACCAAGCCGAATGAGTTGTTAGGCGACCAAAGATTAAAAGAATTCCGGCAGTTTTGGGAATCCATCTTATTGCGTGAAGTCGTACACGCGCGTTGTTTGATCTCATTGCCTTTTTTCTCAATTTCTCACAAAGAAATTATTTTCAATAAATAAGAATTCTATACCTCTACGCTTGTCAATCCTGACTACCTTATTTGGTTATCCATCATTCCATTGGTCGAATAAGTCGCCGGAAGTAAATTTCGAAATGAGTAATTACCTCCCTTGATATTGGCAACGTGATTGGCGAAGACATTGCATACCAAAGCATTGCTCGCACAATCATTATGTAGGATCGACGTTGATTTACTGACCAGAGCAACATCAGTGAAAACATTTATTCCCAAATGCAACCCCAGCAGCCTCTTCGTACTTTCGTTTCCATAGCAACGCCTCGGCTTGTTCCTTTGCGAGCACTTCGGCCATGGCTGCACAGCGACGCCATAACTTTGCTCGACGTACTGTTCGTTTTGTTCCAGTTTTTTCTAGTTCGTCTGCCATTTTAAGTTGATAGAACTTTGATTCAATTGCATTGTCGATTTCATTCTGTTAATATAATATAATATGATTTATATAGCGCCTATACAAGTCGGCTCTAAGCGCTGTAAAATATATATAAATTATAATTCAAAAGCTAGTTTAAACAAATGAGTCTTAAGGTCTTTCTTAAAAGTTTTTAGACATGAAATGTTTCTAAGAGGAGACGGTAGTGAATTCCATAGAACAGGAGCAGACACAGAAAAACAACGATAACCATAAGATTTAAGATTGTACGGACAAGAAGCAGTTCCTTGGATGAGCGGAGAGTTCTTTTAGGTTTATACACAGTTATGAGATCAGACAAGTAAGTTGGAAGAGATAACAAAGTAAGTCTAAAGAGAAGGTGGCTTTGATTCCAAGATCGTTTTATTTTTGGTGTGATTCGCGGCTTCGCTTGGTCATTCATAAAAGAAATCTGACCTCACCTTTCTGTTGGTGCATGAAAAATGGTCCCTCCATCGTTTCCTGTTCTGTTTATTTTAAAAGTGCTGTGTAACTCCAATTCTTTTTGCCCTCCCCCTGTTGGGCATATGATCCCTTTAATGCCCTCTTCCCAAACAAAATCCCACCAGCCCCCTTTTCCCAGTAAAAAACTGATGCTGGAACGGTCCCTGAATGGAAGCTTAGAATAACTTACTTCAATAATTAGACACTCTTCTCTCTCCATATCTCTTCTTCGCTTGATGTATGAAGATCTTCTTTCAGCCAACAACAAAGCCGTATCTTTTCCAAACGTTCTTTTTTCTGTTCTTTGTCGCTCAGCTTCATAACCAGAAACAAATATAGAGCTATACTTGTAGTTAAAAAAAACCGGTAGACGCTCCTTGACAGCAGTTAGTGTTGGTATGGGTGGGTAGAGTAGCTCGGGAGATCTTGGCCGACGTGTGTTTGAAGGTGAGGACGACGAAGATGAGAAAGAAAGGTCATCTTTGTAAAATACTTCGTCATCGTCGTCGTCATCGAAGAAAATCCCGAAGGTACTTCTTCTACTGATTCGATGTTAACTTGAATACACGATAACTCCTGAATCAAAATACGATAATTAGTATCATGAACTTGGTTTTAAAGCTCCATGTAGCTCATGTGGCTCAGTATGTCTTGAAAAATAAAAAAATAAAATAAAAGAAGCAAATAAAAAGATTTAAAAAATAAGATTCTAAAAAATAGAGCATGTGTTACGTCATTGCCGCCCACTTGGTTGACGATAACAAAGCATTCCTCATTAGCTTGTCAGGTCAACCACGATGGGGGCTGTTTCATTGTTATTCATATCTCAAGGAATTTTGAGTCACATGGCTGCACACACTCTATTGGACGATTCTATCCATACCTTCACTGCTTCCCTTGAGCTCGAATTCATCCCATCTTTGGTCGCACCTGTAAAATAAATAAAAAATATTATGACCATATTTTACGAAAACCGTGTTTAAACGTGACGGTAACCATAGTGTACTACATAGGGATACTAGATTCTGTTGCTTCGTTTCTCCTTTCTCAGGCAAATGGACTACTTTTCGACGACGCCACTGAAATTTCTATTCCTCCAAATTTTAATCGTCAAACTTCTCAAAAATGATTTCACAACTTTTCTTCAAATTTTAATCTAAACCTTGAGCGGCTTCGATTCGGACTGGAACTAATTGAGCGGACTTTGAAGTCCTCATTGTCGGCCTTTAAGTGTTACTGGGTTATAAGCAAACGCTCTAACTAACACTTAACAGCAGTTTAAATAACATTAATTAGAATTTAAGTAAAAGCATGCTCATACGAAAATTTCATCTTTCCTTTAAACTTCTAAAAGCCCTCCCCTCCTCCACTGAATTATTTGCGTCCGCGTATTTGAGATTTGAATTTGAAAGGTATCGCGTCCAGAAAACCCCATTAAGCCCCCTTAATTTAGCCTATTTTTGGCGTAAGCCGAAAACCAAGATTTATGCATGTTTAGGCTTAGAAAACCTGATAACAGCTCTATATTGAATTTTGAGTCTTACTTGATCTTGGTTCGCTCATTTCTTAACAAACATCGAAGAAACAAAGAGAGTCTTTACATCTGCTTGGTTTATGCTATGGTCGCGTTTTCCCGTTACGAGCATTAGGTAGTTTATCTGCTGTAAAAGTTTAAACGTTCAACAAATTTGATTCTTTATTCCTACGCTTTTTATACCAAGTGACGGATCGTTTACAGGAAGATGTTATTGCCGTTAAATTTGGTTAAAAAAAATCTAGAACACCACGCATATCGTGATTTTGAGTTACGTGAATCTACGTGAGGTACGTCATGTCATGCCGTTGGCTTGCATCGTAATGCTGTCTGGCCTACAACTGCTAGAATTGCCCATTAGGAGCCACTACGATGGCAAAAAAAGAAACTCAAAGGATTTGTACTAATTGCGCTTTGACTGGTATTTCCTTACGGGTCTATTTATAGCTAGAGAACTGTAAAGGAAGCACTGGAATAGAGGCGAGCGCTACAGGAATGATTTGTCTTGATGAAATCGTGACGTGGGCTTATATGGATCAAAAGCAGGTGGGTGTTACGACAGACTTTGTCGTAAGGCACGTATTTAATTAATAGTCTGGTATTTTCGGGTTTGTTATCATTCTAAGCTGTTTCCACGAAAGAACTGTTTATTCTAGTCAAGTTGTTTTAGTTCCAGGTAGAACTGATATTTTAAATCCTGAAACAACCTCTCGGCTGATCTCAGAGATCAGGGTATAGCTAACTCACACATTAAATGAGAGCCGAGCTTTCCCTTAAATATAAACACGATTGTCGTAAATATTTAATTAATCGAAACGCAATCGCATCTCAATTGTTGTTTATATGTTTCTATTTTGTATAATTGTATTTCCCTTACCGTAAACTGCACAAAGTGCTGGAGCCAGTATACATGAAAGAGCAGGCTTCAAAGCTGGTTCATTCCAGTCTGGTGCCTTAAAGATATCTTCCAACGCATCGAGCTCCCCTTGGTTGTCGTAAGACCACCTGTCGACAAATCATAGAAATCGTCAGAAGGACAGACAGACGGCGTATTGACGAAGCGAAAATTCAATAGTAACCGCGCGCGTTTTGGCGCGAAACTGACTTCCCGCTAAAACGCGTGCGCTCGTTTTGGCGCCAAACGCCCTTCAAGTCCATGGAAACATACTAAAGAAACCGAGCGGGGTCCCGGTGTCTTCGTTCCCTCTTTCTTTACTCTCTGCGTTAATATAATTAAACATCAAATAAAACCTTAATTTAGTAAAAGTAGCATAAAAGAGGATGGGAACAATAAGTTTGTTCATGTAAATTAGAATTTTTGAAATATTGACGACCGGTTAGCGACAAATCCTCGTAAATCGTACAAACAGCAAAAGCCTTGTAATTGTAAATAATAATATCAGCATAGAAGACAATAGCTCGACATTGGAGTTTTTTGTATTTAAAAACAAAGCATACTTAATACCAGATATCGAGAAATTGAGACCGGCACTAAAATGACAAATAGTCGAATATCGCCCAGGGCTCAGTTGTACGAAGCCTGGGTAGCGGTATCCGACGGATAAATCTTATCCAGTGGATAATTTTGTTCGGATATCAGCATTGACTTATCCACTGGATAAGGATTTATCCGTCGGATAGCGCTATCCAGGCTTCGTACAACCGAGCCCATACAGATAAACTGCGCAAGCCTTTGTGATTATAGAAATTAAATATCAACATACACAGAATATTATAGAAGCTTTCACAAGGGTGTAATGCGCGAAACCTACCGCGCACGGCCTAGATTTTGCTTCGAATTCTCTTGTGGTTTTCCACATTCCCAAACGGGAATCTCCCCATTTTGATCTCTTTTTTTGTCCCCTTTTGTTAGGCTATTCAGCAAAGTCTTCATGTTTCAGCAGTACGTGAAATAAAACGCTAAATGTCACTAAAATCACTAAACTTATATAAAACAAACCTCTTAAAGAAAGAATGAATTTCTAAGACCTTTCCTTTGGTCTTCTTGTACTTAATAATATCCCATGGTCGCGGATAAGTCTCAATGCAGAACTGAGACGCTTTTCGTCTGAGTAATGAGCCAATTCAATTAACCATTGATTGAAGTCTTTGTATTGCAAATCGAATTCCCTTCATAGGATTTCATTTGCTACGGCATATCACCCCCCTTTGAAATGTTCCTTTTTATTATTGGTATATATATAATTCATATAAATTTGCACGGTTTGATAACGAGGGTTTTTGTTATGTGCAATTGTACACGTAAAAGACCAAGGAAGATGCTCTTCAGCGTCGAGACGAGAGAGAGACTTTTGATATGATATAAAACTATTAAAACTCATCCCTCTCTTGGATCTTTCATTACTTAATGAAGTATCTACCCAAGTATCGCGGTGAGAGAATTTCATTAACATTGTAGTGGCTTGTAGTAGATATGAAATGACAGTTCTACGCCATGTGGATCGTGGATCAAGTGGATCGAGGATCACCCCCCCCCCCCCCACCAGAGTCTTTACAGAGATGACGTTATAGCTATTCTGAGTGAGGTACGTTCCAGTGAGGTAGGGGGAGGGGTGGCCAGTTATATTTATTCTTAGTTGACTGGATTGCACCACATCCTAGAGTTTACGTCAAAGTTTAATTCTAATAAAAGTTTTTGTAATTATTCATAAAAGCTACTTTTTCTACCTCAAAGCCTTAAAGGATTAGTTTAGGCTTTTGTTTTACCCTAATTGAGTTCTAAGAAGTTGACTCATCAAAAAATAAACAATTAGATGACTTGCCCAAGGAACAACAACAAACATGTTTTCTAAAAAAAATATATATATGGTTTATTCATAAAACGCTCAATGCATGTGAATACAAAAAAGTTTAGCTCTTTTCATTATTCAACCAAGTATGATATTTTGATTGTCAGTATATATTTGTTCAATAGAAACACCCGTCACAATAGAGGACTGTGTTTTGCATAATTGCCGAGTTAATCACATGAATCAACTACTAGATATCAAGACTCAACAAACACAGTATTTTGATTGATTTTCATAGTTCAGTCACTACAGCTAAACTCCGAACTAAACATTTTGCCAGTCGGGTATCGACTTGGCTATCGCTCTCAATCTTTTTTTTCTACTTTATACTAAAAACGTTTTTACAATCATAGGAGGCTATCAGAGTCTGCGTGAGAGAATAACTGAATCATTCGTTATGCACTGCAGGATTTTGAGTCATAACAAGAGGTTTTAGCGTATTTGATTTTAAAGAAAGTGTATGCATTAAATTACAGTCTTCGCAACGATAAAACATTTGTTTTGTATTTTTGGCACTGATAGCAAAAGGGTGTGTGCAAACGTCACACACGACTAATTCGTTTTGAGAACTGTGATACGCTTCGTGCCAACAACAATTCGGGCATTGTGCCACTGATATCTTGAAAACGATATATTTTTAAGCTGGAGCTATTTATGATTCCGTACAAGGCTGTTAAAAATACTATTATAGGTTCGGCTCGGCTCGGCTCGGCTCGGCTCGGCTCGGCTCGGCTCGGCTCGGCTCGGCTCGTAGGCTCGGCTCGGCTCGGCTCGGCTCGGCTCGTAGGATCGGCTCGGCTCGTAGGCTCGGCTCGTAAGTAATTTAAAGATTTTTGGACGATGTATGTTGGTCGATGTGGGGTCGATGTAGGGTCGATGTGGGGTCGATGTAGGGTCGATGTAGGGTCGATGACAATATACACTAGATTCTACTACTAGATTCTACTACTAGATTCTACACTAGATTCTACACTAGATTCTACTACTAGATTCTACTACTAGATTCTACTACTGGATTCTACACTAGATTCTACACTAGATTCTACACTAGATTCTACACTAGATTCTACTACTAGATTCTACTACTGGATTCTACACTAGATTCTACACTAGATTCTACACTAGATTCTACTACTAGATTCTACACTAGATTCTACACTAGATTCTACACTAGATTCTACACTAGATTCTACACTAGATTCTACACTAGATTCTACACTAGATTCTACACTAGATTCTACACTAGATTCTACTACTAGATTCTACACTAGATTCTACACTAGATTCTACACTAGATTCTACACTAGATTCTACTACTAGATTCTACACTAGATTCTACTACTAGATTCTACACTAGATTCTACACTAGATTCTACTACTAGATTCTACACTAGAATAGATATGAATCTACTGCTAGATTCTAGTGTATATTGTCATCGACCCTACATCGACCCTACATCGACCCTACATCGACCCTACATCGACCCTACATCGACCTCTCATCGACCCCACATCGACCCTACATCGACCCCACATCGACCCCACATCGACCTCTTATCGACCAACATACATCGTCCAAAAATCTTTAAATTACTTACGAGCCGAGCCTACGAGCCGAGCCGAGCCGAGCCGAGCCGAGCCGATCCTACGAGCCGAGCCGAGCCGAGCCGAGCCGAGCCGAGCCTACGAGCCGAGCCGAGCCGAGCCGAGCCGAGCCGAGCCGAGCCGAGCCGAGCCGAGCCGAGCCGAACCTATAATAGTATTTTTAACAGCCTTGTACGGAATCATAAATAGCTCCAGCTTAAAAATATATCGTTTTTCAAGATATCAGTGGCACAATGCCCGAATTGTTGTTGGCACGAAGCGTATCACAGTTCTCAAAACGAATTAGTCGTGTGTGACGTTTGCACACACCCTTTTGCTATCAGTGCCAAAAATACAAAACAAATGTTTTATCGTTGCGAAGACTGTAATTTAATGCATACACTTTCTTTAAAATCAAATACGCTAAAACCTCTTGTTATGACTCAAAATCCTGCAGTGCATAACGAATGATTCAGTTATTCTCTCACGCAGACTCTGATAGCCTCCTATGATTGTAAAAACGTTTTTAGTATAAAGTAGAAAAAAAAGATTGAGAGCGATAGCCAAGTCGATACCCGACTGGCAAAATGTTTAGTTCGGAGTTTAGCTGTAGTGACTGAACTATGAAAATCAATCAAAATACTGTGTTTGTTGAGTCTTGATATCTAGTAGTTGATTCATGTGATTAACTCGGCAATTATGCAAAACACAGTCCTCTATTGTGACGGGTGTTTCTATTGAACAAATATATACTGACAATCAAAATATCATACTTGGTTAAATAATGAAAAGAGCTAAACTTTTTTGTATTCACATGCATTGAGCGTTTTATGAATAAACCATATATATATTTTTTTTAGAAAACATGTTTGTTGTTGTTCCTTGGGCAAGTCATCTAATTGTTTATTTTTGATGAGTCAACTTCTTAGAACTCAATTAGGGTAAAACAAAAGCCTAAACTAATCCTTTAAGGCTTTGAGGTAGAAAAAGTAGCTTTTATGAATAATTACAAAAACTTTTATTAGAATTAAACTTTGACGTAAACTCTAGGATGTGGTGCAATCCAGTCAACTTTAAAGAATAAATATGAACTGGCCACCCCTCCCCCTACCTCACTGGAACGTACCTCACTCAGAATAGCTAGAACGTCATCTCTGTAAAGACTCTGGTGGGGGGGGGGGGGGGGGGTGATCCTCGATCCACTGATCCACGATCCACATGGCGTAACTGTCATTTCATATCTACTGCTTGTTGGGACTTGGGATATCTCCTATTTTCTTTCTTCCTTTCATTGATCATTCTTCTATTCTTCTTTCTTTCTTTCTTCGTTCTTTCTTTCCTTTCTTTCTTTCTTTTCTTCCCTTTCCTTTCTTTCGTTATTTCTCTCTTTCTCCTCTTTCCTTTCTTTCTTCTTTCTCTCTCCTTGCTTCTTTCTTCCTTTCTTTCTTTTCTTTCCTTCTTTCTTCATTTCCTTTCGTCTGTTTTTCTTCATTTCTTTCTTTCTTCTGTTCTTTCTTTCTTTCTTTCGTTCTTTCTTTCTTTCTTTCTTTCGTTCTTCCTGTCCTTCCTTCCTGTCCTTCTTCTTTTCCCATCCCGTTTCTTTCCTCCCTTTCTTCCTCCTTTCCTTCTTTTCCTTTCCCCTTTCCTAATCTTTTCCTTTCTTTTTCTATTCTTCTTTTCTTCTTTTCCTTCTTCTTCCCTTTCTCCTTATTTCGTTCTTTCTTTCGTTTCTCCCCTCTCCTTCTTCCCTTTTTCTTGTTGTCTTTTGCTTTGTCTTTCCCCTTATTTCCTTTTCCTTTTTTTCCTTTCCTTTCTTTTCCTTCTTTCTTTTTTTCTTTTCTTATTCCTTCCCGTTCTCTCCTTTCTTTTCTTTTCCCTTGTTTCTCTTTCTCTTCTTTCCGTTCCTTTTCTCCTTGTTCCTTCCCCCCCCTTGTCTTCCTTTCCCCTTTCTTTCTTTTCTTTGCCGTCCGCTTTTCCTTTGTCTTCGCTTCCTTTTCCTTTTCTTTCTTTCTCATTTTCTTCTATTTCTTTTTCTTCTCTTTACTTCTTCTTTTCTTTCCCCTTTTCCTTCTCCTTTTTCTCGTCTTCTTCTTCCCCCCCCCCCCCCCCCCCCCCCCCCTTTCCCCTCCTTTTTCCTCCCCCCCTTCCCCCCCTCCCCTTCCCCCCCCCCTTCCCCCCCTTCTTCTCCTCTTTTTTCTTTTTTTTTCTCCTCTCTTTCTTTTCTTTTCTCTTCTCTTTCCCTTTCTTCTCTTCTTTCTTTCTTGTCTTTCTTTCTTTTCTTCTATCGTTTCCTTTCCTTCCTTTCCTTTTCTTCCTTCTCCTCCTGTCCTTTCCTTCATCGGCCTTCACTTCCTTCTCATTCCTACTTCCTCTCTCGTCTTTCTCTTTCGTCTCTCTCTCGTTCTTTCTTTCTTTTAATACTTTATATCTTTCTTCAATTCAAGCCATGAAAAATAAATAATCGTTATAGATACCTGTATATACGTGCGCGGTGAGCCCCTCATTATTGATTGGTGGAATAAAATACATGACTTATTTATTGTGTTTATCAAACGAACCCTTACTGTAAGATAATAACACTAAATAAGATCTCAATAAACTCTCTGACAAGTAATCTAAGGTATAACCTATGCTTTAATTTTACAATTTAACGTTCATATCTCTACTTAACTTATAAAAGAAATCTCGTTCGATCCTTGAATCTGTGCAAGTTCAGAGAACTATTCAAGTTTGTACATTATTTAATAACTATTTTCTTTTGTTTTATTATTATATTTAGTCTACAGAATCAACTTTACAAGAAAACCTTTGATTTCAAAGCTGGTAAGATAACCTTTATTAACAACAAAAGCAGTAAAAAGAGAGCAAAATTAGGTAAGGTCTCTGTAGAAACTATAAATCTTTTATTTGGCCTGTCGAAGATTTAACTATTTTTCTTAAAAAAAACAAGTTCCTCCCTGAGTTTATTGATTAAATTAATAGTCATATTCCTGTCGCTCTGGTGTCAGTCCCCGCGCGAAATAGTTCAATTTTTAAAAATTGAAAAATTTTTAATTGAAAATATTTGAAAAGCTTAGAACTTCGTGGCAACAGTTCATAGTTTACTAATTTTCTAATTCATACTTACCGAAAAGGCATGACAATATACCTAAACTGGAGAAGATAGTGATGATGGTGATGGTAGTGATTTCGTGTGAACTAAGGCCCCATCACTAAAACGACATAAAGTAGTTTGAATTCCAGTTTATTCGAAATCCGGCTTCGCGCAGTCAACTGGATGAGATTCTATATGAATCTGCGATCAATGTTCTTCGTAGATGGTTATATCAAGGTCATGCGCAGTCATAAATTATTCATTAAGCTATACCAAGTTATAGATGTGTTTTGCAAACACCCTCAAACAACGAATTATGAGAAAATTCTTTGATAAAAAATACTCCTAAGTGAAATCGTTGCGTAATGAGTAATGTGTTTGATAATTCTATAATTTTGGCTAGAATTCTAGTGTTTTTTTAATTGATTTGACAAGAAGTTTAACTTATCAATCGTTCAATAGTTTTTTCATCTTTTTCACGGTATATATATAATTTACTCTTTTATCATTACTGTTTCATTCCGACTGTCCTTTTGAAGCGTGTGAACTAGTATTAACCGACCGTCCTTTTGAAGCGTGCGAACTAGGGTTAACCGACTGTCCTTTTGAAGCGTGTGAACTAGCGTTAACCGACCGTCCTTTTGAAGCGTGTGAACTAGTATTAACCGACCGTCCTTTTGAAGCGTGTGAACTAGTTCTAATCGTCCTTTTGATACGTGTACACTATTTCTGACCTTCCTTTCGAAGCGTATCAATTAGCTCTAATCGTCACTTTTGAAGCGTAAGAACTAGTTCTAACCGTCCTTTTGAACAGTGTGAAATAGTTCCAACTTTCCTTTTGAAGCGCGTAAACTAGTTCTATAACCGTCCTAGCTTTAATTCCTCTCTTTTACCCCGACGATGGACTAGCGTCCGAAACGTCAGTAAGTTTTTCCATCTTTTTCACGGTGTATAATTTACCTTTTTATCATTACTGTGTCATTGGAAACACCGACTCAGCTCACAATAGTTTTAAGCTAGTTATATCTTCTAATTGTTCAATATATCTATTTAATAAATTCAGTTGTTAAGGAACACGGGAGATGCGTCTAGAAATTCTCATGACCAAAGGACTTTTTCTAGAAAAATCATGCATATTTTCTTGCATCATGATATTTTATTTTTGCAAAGTAAAACTAGGTGTTTTAAAACAACAGAGTTTTAGCTCTTCATTCTTAAAAACAAATATAATAAGGTACATTTGAAAATTCTTTTGCTGAGAAATTTTTGAAAACCAAGTGTTTTCGCTTCCGTGCTACACGTATATATCTTTCTATCTATTATCGCTGCATAAAATAAACGCAGCTACAGTTAAATAATATTGAGTATTGAATTATCTCTTTACATGAAAGAAATTAGAAGAATAGAAATAGAAATAGATTTCAAAGGAGTTTTTCAAGTTGTGCTCATTCCACACAACTGTTTATTAAATTATTGTTATCTGTAAACTGGGAGTCAAAAATCTGCATCTGCTTTGACGTGGTTTAATCTTACTTGCTATTCTAGTTATTTATCTTACTATGTAAAATATAACCAAAAGCTAAGCCGTAACTTGAATCACTGTAGTGCAGTTTAAGCAAATAAAGGCGTGAAAGCTAGAAAAACTATGAATTGACAAGAAAAAACAAGAAAAATTACGGTTCGTAAAACCCGTTAAGACAGGGAAAAAACGGGTTTATAGTCCGTAAATAATTTAAAAACCTATTATTTTGCTTCCACCAATGAGATAATCAGAATTTGAATATCTGTTCATTATAGTGAAGTCAAACTACAATCATTGTCAAAATGCTTGGCACGATGGCACATTTTGGCTAACACAGAAAATGGTTTTCTTCTGTTGCGCTCTCCCCTCCCCTCCCCCCCCCTCCCCGTACAATGTTGCCGTTCCCTGAGAGAAAGTTGGTACCTCTGATCAGACTCGCCAACCCTCTGCCAACTTGCAGGAATCCCAACATTGTACGGGGGGTTTAGTCCTAAGTAGTGTTTTGCGAAGTATTCTCTAAAATACTCAAATCTGTCAAGCGCGCCAACTGCAATGATTAAGGTAACTTTGAACATTTTTGTTCGATTCGCTATGAATCGACTGTACTTCGAAGAATAACTGCACAAAATTCTGCATATCTGTAAGAGCTAGCAAACAATTTTGCATCATAAGCGTTATTATTGAGCAAGCTTTCTTTGTGGAAATCTGCATTGCATAGTTTTTGTCACTTAAAGATTGTAAATATTAACTAGCTTGGGGAATATTTTTCGCATGTTTGAACAGAGTATGAAAGGGTGACAGGAGTGAGACGCAATGCGCATGTCCAAACGTTGCCAAAAAAAAACAACGATTCAAAAATTAGAAAATAAAATACAATAAAAATAAAGAAAAGCAGTGTACGTTTCGGCTGTAATCTCAACTTATTTTTGAAAGCTTGGTTCTTTGATACTTAAGTCTTGCTAGAATTTACATAAATGCTATATACAAATTCGAGTATGGGTTTCCTGTGTGGAGGCTTGGTTCATGGGGGAATTCGAAAAAAGTTTCACCCTTATCCCAGTATTCTTTGCGAGCGTTCTTTATGATTTTCATCCTGGAAAAATTAGATTTTTGATCTTAATTTCTTGAAACGATTAGCTCGCAAGCACTGCTAGTGATCGTCTCGTTAAAAACAGAAAACGATATGCCTTTGGGAATGATGCGAAAAGTCGCGAATTTTACCCAGATTTGGAATATTTTTTGATGCGTTTTGATATAATTTGCATTTTTTTAGATATATAAAATTTTAGATATATAAAATTTTAGATATATAAAATTTTAGATATTCGAAAGTCTTTTTACCGCTGGAAGTGTTTGATAAGCAAGTTGTTTTTGAATCAGGTTTCCGTTCATTTGTGTCCTTCGTCCCCTGTGGACACTTATCGATAAGGTTGAACAACATAGGACCTATTTTCCACCTCGAAATTAATGACTTCTGTCGTTCATTGAATACGAGAAATATTGTATATGTAAAAGTATCACATTATCACAATAAGTTTGAAAACCGTAATTATGATACGACAGGCCGCGAGCCTGAAATCTTACCACGGGAAAACTCCTCATTTTCAACAACAGAAAAAGAGTGGGGGAAATAATTATGAACAATTTCAGTTGAACATATAATTAAATTCCAATTTTAAATCCCTTGTATTTTGTTATTGTACATTAATTTCTGAGAGCAAATATTTCCGACCCTCGGGCGAAATATCAATGTTAGGAACACGTTAATCAAATGAAACACCGACATTCGCCAATCTCGTAAACAACTTTACCTAAAACGCATAAAAAAAGCTAAAAAAAATTCTACCCCAAAAACGTATTCAAATTAGAAAAAAAAGCTGTTTAAAAATTTTGAATTTATTATAAATGTGAAATGCTAGCACATTCTACGACGTAAAATCTGAATTTTAATTCTCAAAAATCCGGATATAAACTACAGGTTAACGCTGCATGTGATTCGGGAATACAAGAGGCCTTTTCTCAAACAAACTAAGTTTACCTTAAACTCTGTATAAATTTTTCCTTGAGGTTACAGCTATTTTCATAAAGATGCGACCTCGGTGCTCTTGAGTTGCACGCTGAAATATTGGTTTTCCGCTGCCGTCAATCAAACCTAATCAGTCGGTAACTTTCATATTTTTGACTGTCGGCAGCGAAAAAACGAATTTCAGCGTGCAACTCAAGAGCACCGAGGTCGCCATGTTTATGAAAATAGCTGTAACATTTGTATAAACTGAAAACCCGAATAACATACAACAAATATAGGAAAAGGCACATGTATTGAATAAACTAAAGTAAACAAATGGATTCTCTTATTTTGAGTTTCATTCAACGACAAAATTTCAAATTGCAATCCTTCGCTATGCAATTTTTTAAAAGTATTTTGTACTAAATTTATTATGAGTACTGATTCAACATAAGAGCATGCTACATTAGTAATAGCTTGTGCAAACTGTTGCGACAGTTTAGACTAAAAGTCATATATTATTGAACTCTCCTATTCACAAGACAACCAAAGCTCCCGAGTGTAGCTTTTTAGTTGGTGACTGGCGACATGATTTCTCCCTTATTTGAGCTTTTGATTCGTGTTTACGTCAAACACACTTTAGGTAATTGTACTGGAGATTTCCCTTCCACATGGACAGATGTCATAATACTGTTCTATTTGGCAATAATAACGAGATATGAGTATTTACTAAAACCCGTTTTTTTCTTGGCTCATTTTATGGTGCTTTGGTGTTTATGACGTGTGGAAAGTTTAGATGATTTCTCTCTCTCTAAATTAGTGATATGTACGTATGCAATTAAGGTATCCAATCTTCATATCGATGAAACTGAAAAAGACTGGATTAAACTCATAGAATAATACCTAAAAATGTCCTAAATGTTTTTGTCGTCTGTATAGTTCTGAAAAGAAATAGTAATATGCTCCTAAATCTTAGTGGACAATTCAAAATTAAGATATTGAGATAAAAAACGAATAGAAAGTGATAGACCAACCTTTCTAATTTGTGAACCATGTCCTGAACTAGGCCGATACGTTCGCGATGGCAAACCTCTCTAAATATACCAAAAAAATCCTTCCAGAGAATTAAACCTAAAGAGAGCTTTTCTACCACAGAAGATTACACACGATTTTGGTCGTACCATGCTTGATGTTTCCCATGTACTCATCTTCGGCCTAAGTAAGCATATTTATGGCAATTTTTGGATTAGCGCAACGACGGCTTGGCTCCGACAACAATTTCCGCGTTGATTACCTAAAACATTCATAAATGCAAAGCCATCGGCATTGACACTCCCCGGGCTTTTAACACCAGAAAAAACAAAAAACAATTTTTTTTTTTAACCTTTGGGGCTATACGAAAGCCCTACTGACTCTACTACTTCCTTCCCTTCTATGACGTCGAATTCCTAGGAATTTTAAACTTAATTTCCGTTTATTTTTATTATTTTGTGCCTTTCGAAGGAAGTGTCGTATGTGTTACTATATATACATTATTTGTACAAAGAACAAAAGGGAAAAATATTAGGCTAATCCGATTTTTTTTCCTTTCCTTATTTTATATCTCACAGATTTGAATATTGAATTTTTTGAGTCCCCTCTCACCAACTCTCGCGAATCCCGTGTAAACATGAATCGTTTCCTCGTCTTGATAGGTATATTTTAGATCAATTCGTTCCAACACTAATCTGGGTGCGACAACCACAGTAATCGTGGAAGATTGCTAAAGGACGTTTTTTCAATACAGTTTAAGTGTGAATATGGTTTTTGTCAAGTTAGGCGGTAAGGGGGTCAATCTACGCTGTACTAGGGAGACATACTGCGTTATTGGATTGTTTGCTTTTTTTATCTTCGATAGCGTTGGCACGATTCAGGGCCCATCTCTGAATAGTAGCCCTGATATCTTTGCGCCCCAATCACGTCACGGTACGAGATGAAGAAAACGGAATTAACGCACTATAAAACTTTACTGAAAACAACAACTCGACTGAGCGCGTGTTAATTATTAATGTTCTATTTTTGAACGTCAATGATAATTTGTTTTCCACTTGAAACTGAACTAATAAAATCTACAGTGCAGATATATATTGTGAGATTCACTTAGCAGGGGATATCAATTGATGAATTGGTATTAGAATACGGACTACTAATCTTTTCCTTGTTAATAGAAAGTGGTTATAGCAAAATCATGCATTTGGCTCTATATTTATTTTAATGAATGAGATAGAGATTGGAGTGGTGTGAGTGGTGATTGATTTGCTGATCTGGTTTTGAAGATTAATTGATCTATTTTGAGGTATTTTGCGCATTTCAAAAGGATAAAGAGCTGATAAAGAGAAAGAAGAAGAAGAAGAAAGAAAAAAGAAACAGAGAAGAAGAAGGAAGAAAATTCCGAATTTACTCCAGCAGCTGCAAATGACTCTATTTATTATTGTCTTTCAAGCCAAGCAACAGAACCAAATAACTTCTGAAACCAAATAAATTCCACTTAACTCCGCATAACACCAAAACAAGTAAACTTGTGGTTTCTCTCTCGTTTTAGGAAATAGACTCCTGATAATATCAATGATATTTTGAAAGGCGCAGACATATCAACGTCTAAATTTTTGACGGTCTAAGTCAATGTTCCCTCGCGAGACAACGACCCCTTAAAAAACACTTTTCATCAGACCACGGTGTCGTTTCCTTAAGAATCATAATTTGCTCTACCGTTAAGGATTACGTATGGTACTTTATCTGAGTGAGTAATACTAAGAGTCTATTTCAGGGGGTTGGTGTGACACACACTATACATTTGTACAAGGAAAGCATTATGCATTTTGTATCATTCCTAAGTATACGCCACCTACTTTTCACGGTTGTATTGAAGACACCTGATGGTGTAACTCAAACCACTAATCTTTTTTCTCAGGAGAAATTATAAAACGTGGCCTAAAATGTGAAGCATTTTTCGCTCAAGTTAAACTGTAATCCTTTATTCCTGCAGCTGCAATCTACGGGCCTCGTGTTAAATTTGTTTGTTTACGTCACGAGCTTGTCTTACGTCAGGTGTTCGTCCCCTCACGATACGTGTACGTGCAGATCCATAAATCAAGAAAATACCATACTGACAAATATGACAGGATGCCTCGACGCTTCCCAGCCTTGTGTTTGTGAAATTAAAAATATAATAAAGATTTTTGGCTTAAGCCGGGCCCCTTGCACACGTGAAACGACAAATTATATATGGATACAACTCATAAAGACTCTTATTCCAGAGAATTCAAGATGGCTCCGAGGTGGTAACAACGGCGGTTCTACGTCAGCCCCCTTTTTGCTCGAATTTTCCGCAGTATACGTTTTATTAACAGTCCCTCCCACGCTAATTTTATTCCTAAGTTTCACCGGTTATATGGTTTTGCGCTCTATTATAATACTATTCTCTATTATTTTGTTTTCAACCGATAACAAACGCGATTCGGCTTTTCTTGTTTCTATATCTTTGCCAATATCCTTTCTTTATGCTTGGAATCCTAATCTTTAAGTAATTGCAGAACGATTTTTACATCGAGTGTATGTTTACAAAAGACAATACCGAATTTTATACACTATTTAAAAATATTTCTTCAAAGTGCCTAAGTGAAATGGAAACGTGGAGTGGAGTGGTAGTATTTTTGTTTTCTATTTTTGCATGATTTTTATATATTGATGCTCGACCATGCTTGTAATACCCAACTGTTTGTCCTCTTGCCATTGGAATCTTAACACAGCTTATTCCCTTGTTATTTTTCCATTCGTTATTAAATTAGGGGCCTAATGGAAACTACTGGGATATCAGTCGGTATGTCCCCTCGTTAAATAAGTCAATTTATTTATTTATAATATTCGATGTGCCGATATTTTTCATCGAGGTAAAAAAAAAAAAAAAAAAAAAAAAAAAC